>JAKUCV010000278.1:0-86559 GCA_028386065.3 Turnera subulata | reverse complement strand
GAGGGGAGAGGGATAACATCAAGTTGTTTGCGTCAGGAGGTGTATGGGTAGGGAGCTGACTTGAGATTGATGTGGAAGGAGTTGATAGAGGAAGAGAGGGGTGTGGGTTAGAATTATCAAATTGGTTTCGGCGTATGCTGGATTCACTGGGTTGAGAATGAGGCAAAGAGGTGGGCTTTGGGCTTGGGTTGTTGAGAGGATGTGAAGATAGAACTTCGTTGGATATTAAGTTGGGCGGGACCAAAGTGGGTGTGGATTGCTGGGATGATGATGATTCTGGGCTCATAGGATAAGGTACAAGGGCCTGTATGTTGGGAGAGCCCACCTGATGACAGAAGAGGGTACTGTCAGGTAGGGAGCGACAATTATTCGCCAAAAAAGGAGTGCCAGAGACAGACTTTCCATTATCCAAGGATGCATTGGATTGTGTAGCATTAATTGTATCGACAGCTACTTTGGGCACAGAATTTGAAAAAGCATCCGTTGTGGGCAACGAAGAGAGCACGGCATATCTGTTGTTGTTGAGTCCCAAGATTACCTCGCGAATACCGAAAGGGTCAGAGGGAATATCATGATCATTGTCAGAGGCGTTATCCGCCGTAGACAGCGGTGGAGAGGCGGTCGGAACACGTTGTGAATAGATTGAATGTGAGCTGGAAGAGCTTGGAACGGAGGTTGATGGGGTTTGAAAAAATTCAAAGTCACATGTGAGACAAGGAATGGCCTCAACGACACTAATTTTGAAAGGTTTCCCATTAATGTGGACATCAAACATACCAGAAATGGGTTCCAGAGAGGAGGTGACGATCATTAGCTTGGCGACATCAATACGATTACTCCCAAAGGGATTGAGCTCCACTTTCAGACATGAACCAAATTGAACAGCCAATAGGTTGAAGAAGTCAGCATTCCAAGCTTGCGGCGGAGTCCCATATACATATACCCCACATACACGGTCATGTGAGTAGTCGCCTTCCTCCCAGATTTTAAAAACTTCAAAATAGCTCTTGATCCAGTCAGGAGTATTATTGCAGTATATATCCAGGGCATGAACACTATCAAACTGCACTATCACAGCTTTCCCGCCCATTGACTTGATAGAGACATCAGTTATCCCCTGTTCAGTGAATAGCTCATGCAAACGGTTGCATGTAAGAGAGTCTTTTAGGACGCCATAAGCACAGCGACTCAGCCAATCTATAGTATCATCTCTTACAGAGTAGCTAGTGATGGAGGTCATAGGGGCAGATTGTAGAGGTGTACCATTTCTGGGGGAAGGGTTGACAACCTGGGCGTAGGATTTGTTGACAGCCAGGCCAATATTTGGAGTAGGTTTGGAAAGTGGAGGAATGACAGAACGGTAGACCTTTCTGTTACGTGCAATGTTTGCTTTAAGAAAGCCATTTTCAAGAGGTATTTTATTGATGCTGTCAACGATGTAGTTGACAGACCCAGTGTTACGGAAGCGAACGAAACCAAACCTTACTCCCGACTTGGTTAATTTGTTCGGAATGAACACATCGAGGATCTCACCAAATTTAGATAGAAAAAGATGAATATCTGTGGGCATCCATCTTCCGGGTAGATTTTCGATGTACACACTGATAGCCTCCATATTGCTGATTGAAGTCTCGATAGATTTACGGGACCATTTAGAGAAGTATAATGGTTTGGGTTGAATGGGGATGGGAACTCCGGTAGAGGGGGGACAGGGGGGATTTGGAAGTAACCCTTTGGAATTGCTTGGAGGATTCATGGTTGGTGACATAGATGGGCCGGAATAGGCCCAACCCGTGAACAAGCCCAATAATTAGTGACTGAGGCCAGGNGAACCAGAATTATTAAAGAAATAAGTTAATGAATTAGATCACTAAATCATATAAGCCAATACTCCAAATTGGATACGAAGGCAGTTCCAGTCATGAAAACCAGGAAAAAAAGACTGTTAAAAGTATAAAAAATCATTCGTATATGGCCTTATCCATTGGATTATTGAAAGGAGAAACAAAAATCACTACTGGAAAATTCGAGGGCTTTTGCGAGGGATTTCACAGGAAATCCCTCACTAAATGGCTTTGTGAGGGATTTTACAACGAATTTTGGACCTCGTAAAAATACTCGTCGCTAAGCAATTTGTGAGGGATTCTTTTGCAACAGATTTTGCGAGGGATTTCCCCTCAAAATTGTGAGAGACGCATATCCCTTACAATATAATCCATCACAATGTCCGTCGCCAATTGTGAGGGAATAATCCCTCGCAAAATAATCCCTCACTAATTTCCTCGCTAGTATCGACAGAATAATCCTTCCCAAAACAACCCTCACTAATTCCCTCGCCAACTATTCCGTCGAAAAATATTCCCTTACTAATTCCCTCGTTATTGGAGAGGGAAAAAATCCCTCACAAACTTATTCCTCACAAAATCCCTCACAAAACAACACAACGGCAGCGAACCTTCCCATCACGAAATCCGTCGCTAGTCTTGAAGGGAAAAAATAAAATAATAGTCAAATTGCTATATTTTAACTAAAATAATTTTTATTTCAATAATCATATCTATCAACAAATTATTTTAAGAAAAAACTGACCATGATAAATACCTAAAACTTTCTTGATAAATAAAATTTATGATTACAAGGATAAATTAAAATTACAAAAAGGGCAGGAACTAATTCCATTACATGACAGCCAATGTCTGGTGCTCTTATCTAAACTGGGCACCTTGCTTCTCCATGTTTCTTCCTTTTCCTCGTTTTACAATGCAACATCCTGCAACATTAACAAAAATAGTACTCAGCATTAACAAAAATTGCCAAACCACCGAGCCATCACCGAACCAACCACCAACAAGCATCCCATTCCCACGGCAACACACTGATGGCCGGTGCACCACCACACCACCATGTCCACCACCCAAAACACCACAACCCACAGCCACAGGCAGTCCCACAGGTGTCATCATAGCCGGATCAACAACACAAGCCACAACACAAAACTAAGATCAATTAGAGATTACTCATACAAAACAACCCAGCACAGTTCCGTTAATTGAAACAGGAAGGGTTCGATTGCGGTGACTTACCCAGCGACGGCGTCGTCAACGCTACTACTATTGGCGTCGACAGATCGAGGAGAGCAAGGACGAAGGGCAGGAAGATAGAGAGGAGATCGGGCGGCGCGAGTAAGGGGAGGAGCGGTGGCTCTGTTCCACGGCCGGTTGCTCGCTCGTCTTCTCTGTCTCTAGGCTCGGCGACGCGCCACTGGGTGGCAGCGGGCATGCGAGCAGGGAGGCGATCGCGAGCAGAGGTAGAAGAGAGGAGTGCGGCAGTGTGCACGAGGTGGAGGAGAAAAGAGGGACAGGGGCGGCAGACGGCTTCGGCGGGGAGGAGGAAGGAAGAAGAAGGAAGTTTGAGGCGGAGGCGGCAGCGGCGTGTGTGGATTCCGGTGGTTGCGCGACAGAGAGGAGGAAGGGAAGGACGTGAGAGGAAGAGAAGATGGATGGAGAGGTAGGAGAAATATAAAGAAAAGAAAAGATAATGGGGAGGGGGGCCGTTTGCAGAGGAGAAAAAGGAAAAAAAGCAAGGAAAAGGGGAAAGAAAGAAAGATAATGGGGATGGGCTGTCGGGCAATAATTTTGCCCTGCCGACAATGGAACGCCATCGTTACACCTAGTAATTTAAGTTGTTGACATCTAACTGTGTACGGCAGAAATGGATTTGTTACACCTAGTAATTTAAGTTTGTGTCGGTTCTTAAATGCTTAGCTACTAGGTACTTAGAAGATACGAGTGCAGGTATTTTTGAAATGTCAGTTTGATCCTCATCAAAAAAAAAAAAGAAATGTCAGTTTGATATTTTATTTATTTTGCTCATAAAATATTGGGAGACAAATTGTGTTTTCTTCATGGGAGGGAATATAAATTATGAAACACTTTAGTAATTATTAGATTTTTTATGACTTCTTAAAATAAATTCTCAGAAAAAAATACATTTATTAATATAGGGGAAGTAAAAGACATTTTCTTTTAAATCATATGTTCATACTTCCCGTAATTTTCTATTGAAACCAAAAGTGGTAGTATTGCAGGAGAAGAGAGAACAGACTTGTGTTTACGAGAAGAGAGAACACACTTGTGTTATAAAACACTTCATTCAACACAAGGGTAACATACAAAGGAAAACTGAAAACATTAAGCTACAATCCTAATCAGCCCTCCTAGGCTTCTTCATCTTCAGCTCCCGCTTCAGGCGGTTGTTCTCTCGGGCCAGATCATTGCTCTCGATGACTGCTGTAACCCAGTTGTCACGGAGCCTCTGATAGGCCTCCTCCCACTGATCTAGCAGCCGATCTCGGTTCCGGATCATCTCAACCAGCCGCTCATTTTGTTCCACAAGTTGCCGGCACATCGCTTCCATGGCCTTTCCGTGCTCGGCCTCAATCCTAATATTCTCACACAGGCCATGAATGGTTGCTTCCATGTCGTCAGCCATACCTTGCTATGTGAAATATGCAGAGAATGCTCGGTTATATGTTCCTAGTGTTTATGTGTGGCTAGTGTGTTTATGTGAGTTTTCAAGGGAGTGGCTAACGGGTTGATAAGAAGTAACAAATGTGCATACATTACTCCAAGTGGCAAAATTTTCAAAAAGTAAAATCTTGAAGAACGTAAATGGTTTGGAGTTTTGTGAAAAGTAATCTACTAAAAGGATCGACAACCACTTGTCCCAAAAGAATCGGCAACCACTTGTTCATAAACCCCACATGAGCAAAAAGACGTCTTTCGAGATTCGTATCCCTTCATTAAAGAGCCAAGATAGCCAGAGTGAAAGAATAATGCATATTAGAAGTGAGCTGGAAAAAACAAGTGTTTGTATCCCGAAAACATACAAAGTGATAGAGCAATAATGTAGGCAGTGATAAAGATTCCACCATGTCCGGATCTAAGTGTAAGCACTTTGTATTTATGGTCCATGCTTTGTTTGTGGATTTATTCCACCATGTTTGTGGCCTTTAATTCTGTTGTTTCTCTAGTTTTTAACAACCTATGTAATTCTAATATGTATGTTGTACTCGGTTCTTATTAATATATCTTTACCCTTTCGACAAAAAAAAAAGAGTAAAGATTTCAAAAAGGAAAGCCTTGAAGATCGTAAACGGTTTGGAGTTTTGTGGAGAGAAGACTGACAAAAACCTTTTGATCATGACCAAAACCTTTTGATCACAATCACCATAATATCTCAATGATGACGGAATAATTCCTCACAAAATTGGGTGTAATTTTTTCACTATTAGTGAGGGTTTATTGTTCCCTCACAATAGTGAGGGAAAAATCCCTCACAAAATTCGGCCTAGGAATTCTTTTCCCCAATTAGTGAGAGATTATATTTCCGTCACAACTTAGCGAGGGATTTCTTTTCCCTCACAATAGTGATGGAAAAAATCTCTCACAAAATTGGAGACTTTTTCCAATCTTAGTGAGGGATTGTTTCCCGTTACAACTTAACGAGGGATTTCTTTTCCCTCAAAATAGTGCAGAAAAAAATCCCTCACAAAATTGGGAACTTTTTCCAATCTTAGTGAGGGATTGTTTCCCGTCACAACTTAGCGAGGGATTTCTTTTCCCTCACAATAGTGACGGAAAAATCTCTCACAAATTTGAAGATTTTTTTCCAACATTAGTGAGGATTGTTTCCCGTCACAAATTAGCGAGGGATTATTTTTCCCTCACAATGGTGACGGACAAATCCCTCGCAAAACTCGGCGGGTAGTGAATTTTTTTGCCGGGAATTTTTTGTCCAAACTTAGCGAGGGATTTTTTTTCCCCTCACAAATGGTGACGGAAATATCCCTCACAAAAATGGCGGGTCTTTGGCGAGGACAAACATTGTGAGGGATTTATGAATCCCTCCCTAAAACCTTCACTATATTTTTGCGGCGGAATAATTCCCTTACAAAATCCGACACAACACTACTACCAAGAAATCCCTTGCAAACGCCGTCGCAATTGTGAGGGGCAGAAATCCCTCGCAAAAATCCCTCGCTAAATCCAGGTTTTCTAGTAGTGAATGTATTGAAAGTGATTGGAAAATTATGAATGAAGAGCGTATTGATGAAATTACTGCTGCTGCCATACCCAAAAAATCCTGAGATTTTTCATAAATTTTCTCCGAATAATGGACGCCTTGTACAAGGACGGATTCGATGCTTATACAAACGCCAAAACTGTGGCAAAAAAATGTCTTCACAGCCTTGCTTATGTGATTCCCATAATTAAATATATGAAGCTGCAAGCAGGAACTTAAAAGTGACTCTGCAATCGTTATCCTCTTTTCAAGAAATGAATTAAGGAGCCTTCCCTTTCTAGTTTTTTTTTTTTTTTTTTGATGCAAACGATCGATTTTATTTATAAACATGGGAAAATATTACAAAGTTCATGCAATCCCTTAACACATATTTACAAGAATACCCTGTAGAAACCCCACCCCACTGCCTACACAGAAACCCCATTCTACTTAAGGAGGAAGATCCAGTAACGAAAAATTGCGACGTGGTCCACAGCAAGACCTCACTGTTTCAGCATTTGAGATAACATTGGATACACAGTAAGGAAAATTCGGTTGTATAGCCTTTATCCAGGAAGTGGAGTGCACCAGAATCAGGTCAACTACTCTATCCACATCTGCAGCAACTTTGTGGAAAACTCTTCTGTTTCTTTCCAACCAAATAGCCCTAATCGATGATAGACCAATAAGGAACCATAAGGCCCTGCTTGGAGAGTGAGGGCATAAGAAGGGCCATTGAATCACGAAATCAACCAAATTTGCCGGCACACACCACACAACACCCCACCACTTACTTAATTTGCTCCAAATTTTATTAGAAAATTGGCAGTGTAAGAAGAGATGGTCCCTCGTTTCCAAACTAGCATTACAAAGACAACAAATAGAGTTGGAGGTATTTATTTGCTCTTAATTAGAAAATTATGGTGTGTCTTCCTTTGTACATTTTTTTGATTCATATGTTTTCTTTGCATCATTGTGTTTCCCTTCATTATGTGTTTTGTGGCGGTGTATGCAGTTCCTAGGATTCTGCTGAGAGTATTTGGAACGCTTCGTGTGTGTAATGCTTTGTTTTAACTTTTATGTACTCATCATAATGTTTTGTAATCTTTTTTTTTTTTTTGATGCGAAATGTTTTGTAATTTTAATTTGATAAAGATAGATTTCGTTAGTATAAAAAAAAAGTTTTCTGTTGCAAGTTAATAAAATTGAGCAATTTGGCCTCGGGCTTCCTACCACTAATGTCCATTGGAAAGCTGCATTGACACTCATTGATCAATATCAATGGATATTTGTTAGTTTCTGGGCTATCTTGTGTGTGATGGTCCCTCTACATAAGAAGCAACACAACATACCTAAGCACCATTAGTAAAGCACAATATATATTTTATATTGAATTTTTTATGCCAGTTCATATATATATATATTTTGATACTCCAATATACTCCAATGTTTTCTCTTCACCAATATTTGTACTTTTTTCCTTTGTTTAGGCTACAATTAGAACTGGAACCCAAAACCAAAGACTTGAGCTACGATTATTCTGTTAAGGATGGCGTTGCATTCATAACACAATGTCCTTTGGCGTGTAGCTCCAAGAAATTTGTGGTTATCCCTTACCCCACTAAAGTCTAAAAGTGGAGTGTTTTTTTTTCTAAAAGTAGCATTTATTCACTCTATGACTGCTACTCATGTACTAATTTTTATTATTCAATAAAATTTATCGATCAACATCAAAAAAAAAAAAACTATTGGTCTTTTTTCTCTATTTTGGGTTTCAGCTGCTGATAAAAAGTCCAACAATATGCTTGAGATCCCTTTTAAGTAGTGGCAGTTCAATATAAGTATATGATAAATTTTCTCTGGTCTTGTGCTGTTTCTTAGATTTTTTTAGTTAGATGTTCCTATTGATGATGATGACTGATGGTCATGAGAAAGAGAACTTGAGTTATGGGAGCTAAAGCTATATGTATTCAATTAATTTATTTTTTGTTTTCTGGTAAAAAGATGAGCACAGTATTAACTCAAAGATCAAACCGCAGCAGCTACTATAAAAATAACTAATATATCATAGGTGGCCATTTAGCTTATACTAATAATTAAAGGCTAAACCTACGACAAAAGTAATAAATTAAAAGAAAGGCTAAACCGGATGGCTGATTCATGATGGCTCACTCATGAGTCATGATGACTCACTAATTTCAAGTTTTTTTTGGCCGAACTTCCATGTTTATATATAGAGTTCATGTTGAAGGCTTCGGCCAATTTGTCTATAAATACAAGACCATGCAAGCAAGCTAAGAGCATAAAACACACTGGTTCTTACAAATCAGTTCCTTAATTAATCGACTCGTTCTTACTATCTTAGTGCAATAAACTTGGAACTTTCTGTGTGTAAGGAAGAGATGGCCCTTCAGGGAGAGGCACAAGGAGGAGCTGATGAAGTTCGCCGGAGGGCAAATTTCCACCCCTCTATATGGGATGACTTCTTCCTGAAGCACCAGCCTGAAGACAAGGTGAATTTAACAGCAAACCATTCTTTTCCCTTCCGTTTTCTTTTCTTGAGTGCATATATAAATAATTAATAGTCAAGAATCGGAGATATTACACAGATGTTAGTTAGCGCATGGAAAGATGAAGTTGGAGTTTTAAAGGAGAAAGTGAGGAAAATGCTGACAACTCCTCCTCCAGCAGAGGAGAAGATTTTGGAGAAACTAAGCCTGATAGATGCTGTGATTCGATTGGGGATTGGGTACCATTTCCAGAAAGAAATTGATGATGCATTACTACAATTCCTCGAAACCCATCAGTTTCATGGTTGTGAGGATATCTCCATCATTGCTCTTGGCTTCCGATTACTAAGAAAAGGTGGCCACTATGTTTCTTCTGGTATGTAATAATCTACATATGTTGCTTTTGTTTTCTTTTCAGTACATGTATAACCTGAAAGCTTAAAAACTATATGGACTTGAGTTTTGTAGAATATAATTACGAAAATATATATTAATTGCATGTGGAACAGAGGGAGTACATATAGTGAACATATTAATTGATTGCTTAATTTGCTTATTAATGATTCAAAATATCATCATCTCACTAGTCAGTGCTTGTTTATTTGGACCAGAAGTGTTCAACAAATTTGTGGATGCCATCGGAAACTTCGAGGAAAATCTAATCAAAGACTGGCTAGGTTTGTTAAATCTGTATGAGGCTTCATACCTGAGTGTCCATGGAGAGAAGATACTAGACGATGCAGTTGAATTCACCAAGAAACACCTTAAATCCTTCGTGAATGACTTGCCCTCGCCTGTTGCAGAGCAAGTGAGCCACGCTTTACATCGACCTGTACAGAGGAATGTGGAGAAGTATGAACAATTGCAGTACATCTCTATCTACGAGAGACTTGATGCACACAATGAAGTTTTCCTGAAGCTAGCCAAGTTGGATTTCAATGTTGTACAAAGTCTGTATCGGGAGGAGTTGCGAAGCCTTACAAAGTAAGTATTAATCAGACAATTCGAGACTTGCAGGTCTCACTCACGTGGCCCATATCGGTTCCATGCACATCTGCTGGTTATTTACAAGAAAAAAAACAACAAAATCCGGATTTTATGATTAAGTTCCAGACAAAAATGTTCAATGAAAGAACATGGCCATGAACTTAGATAATATATACATACTAGTATGGACAATTTTCCTTGTTTGTTTCCTTGGTCACAACAAATTTCTTTGCAGTTTTTTAAGGCCATCTCTGTAAGAAAATCAAATTTCTTACGGATTCGTAAGCAAAGAATCTGCAGCCTGTAAGAACGCCGTAAGAAAGTCGTAAGAAAAGCTTCTTTCGGACTATCCGTAAAGCAACGGTAACAAAATGTATTCTTACAACCCCACCGTAAGAAAACCGCAAGTAATTGGCATAAATACATCCACCACTTCAGCAAGTAACCGTAAGAAACTGGCGTGAGCAACGTTTGAAAATTGGTAGTGGGTTATTATATATATTTGAAATGACAGTGTTTTCTTTTTTTTATGCCAACTTGAAGTGTTTTCTATACAATATATATACTTCCTAACATGGCTAGCTGGCTACTTAATAAATGTTCGTAAGAATCATACTCCCTTTGTTCCTCAATATAAGTCGTTTTAGACTTTCTATTTTGTTTCAAAATATAAGTCATTTTAAGATTTCAAGAAGCATTAAATTAATTTTTTCCTTATTTGTCCTTCTATTAAATTAGTTGTTTTAGGTTTTATATTTTCCTTAAGTTTTTTTGTTGGGATGATAGAAAGGATAGGTTGGTAATCTAAACTCTAAACTTTAATGAGATTAGGCTCATTTAATGCTTTTCTTAAAGGTTGTGCAAATACCTTACACACTTATATTGAGGGACAGAGGGAGTATAATATTCCGTGTACTATATAAAATGCTTATATATGAAATTATTATATAGGTGGTGGATAGGCTTGGATTTTGCAACAAAGTTGCCGCCATTCTTTCGCGATAGATTGATCGAAGCTTTCTTTTGGTCATTAGCGGCGTTCCCTGAGCCTGAACTTTCCTTGAGCCGGATGACACTTGCCAAATTTGGTGCAATTTTTACTGTAATCGATGATATATATGATACATATGGTACAATTGATGAGCTGGAGCTCTTCACTGAGGCAATCGAAAGGTTGTACATTTGTAAATTTGTGTATTCAATTTCTCCTGTGGTGTAATTAGTACATCATTAATGAACACAGATGTTTCTTTTTTTGACAATTTTTCAGGTGGGATGGTAGCATTGACCACCTTCCCGATTATATGAAGGTGGTTTTTCATGCATTAATGGAGTTGTTGAAACAACTCGAGGAAGAAACAACCAAGGAAGGAAGACCATATTGCATCCAATATGTAAAAGAAGCGGTAATTAATAAATTAATTAAATAATGTAGGTTCAAAAAATTAATTAATTAATTAATTAATGTGTTTTCTAGATCTACACGTATGCAACCTTTTGGGATATTTATTATATATTCAGAGAATTGTTCATTATTTAGTTTTAAAAAAGTATAACTCAGATCAATAATTTCTTAAGAGACTGATTTGACAGGTGAAAAGGCAATTTAGGGTCTATACTACAGGAGCAAGATGGTTCAATCAAGGTTATGTTCCAAAATTCGAGGAATATAGGGCAGTCACAAGAGTTAGCAATTGTTTATATATGTTAGCATATCAAGGTGTTAGTATGATGCCGGAGGCAACAAAGGAGGTCTACGATTGGTTGGTTACGGATCCGAAAATATTAGCAGCTTCAGGGGACCATTCCAGGCTCTTGGATGATATTGCAAGCCATGAGGTATATGTTAATTAAAATATATATGGTTCAATATTTACATATAGCTTAATTAATTATTACATATGGGATCAGGTGACCCTCATCATCAACTATCTGGATATATAAATGGTGATGAGTCCTTAATTAAATATTACATATGGGATCAAGTGACCCTCATCAACTATCTAGATATATAATTGGTCATGATGAGTCCTATGTATCCATGCATGCAGTTTGAGCAGAAAAGGGGACATGTTGCTTCCGCTGTTGAATGCTATATGAAGGAATATGGAGTGTCGAAGGAGGAGGCACATGATGCCATAAAGAAACTAGTGGAAGATGATTGGAAATATATGAATGAAGGGTTCATGAAAGAAGATGGTGCTATTCCAAAGAAGATTCTCAGGATTTTTCTTGGTTATGCCAGGGTGATGGATGTGCTATTCGATCAGATTCTGACCGAGGGCTCCTTCAGTGGCTTTACTTATGCAGATACTACCACGAAAGAGATGATGGAAGCCTTGCTTGTCAACCCCATTCCTGTCTGACGATCCATAATGAAAGCTGCAGCCTTATATCTATCTTTAATTATGCTTTCTCTTTTCGGGCCAAAATATCAATTATGCTTTATAATAAGCTTGTACTTATAAGTACTTGTTATTTGGTGCTTTTCTCTACGTTGTTGTGCTTTTATGTCTTGTTTTGTGCTACTTCTGACAATAAATAAATGAATTCCCAGGATGGTTGGGATCATTTAGTATACTATTGGCAGTTACAGTTTGAGCAATTCGTATTTTCATCTCTTTCTTAAATAGTTTTTTCTTCTTACATATATATGCTAATTAGTTATAGACGTTTGATCCATATAAAGTGTTTTATTAATTCACATGTATATGATGACTGATGATGAGACTCATGCAAAGAAAACCAGAATTATTTGTAGCAGTTGAAACAGTTCAAGTACGTATAGTTCGTATATGTAGAACCATAGATTTGACATATATGTTTATGATGATTGATGAGCCTGCAAAGAAAACCAGAATTATTTAAGAAATAAGTTTTATTTTATAAGAATTTAAGAAATAAGTTATGAACAAGATCATTAGATCATAACCAATACACGAAATGGGTTGCGGCCGGGCAGTTCGAGTTTTGTGTTGGTAAAAAGGCAAATTAGGATGAATATTAAAGAAGCAAGATGGTTGAATGAAGGTTATGTTCCAAAATTGGAGGAACATAGAGGAATAACAGATGTTAGCACTTGCTTGTATATGTTCACCTATCAAATTGCAAGTATGATGCCTGAGGCTACAAAGAAGGTCTATGATTGGTTGGTTACCGATCCGAAAATATTAGTGGCTGCAGGGGATCATTGCAGGCTCGTGGATGATATACAAGCCATGAGGTATATGTTAAAATATATGGATATATCTTAAGTATTACATCAACTATAGATATATGATCATATTTCTAAGATGCATCCACGCAGTTTGAGCAGAAAAGGGTCCGGGACATGTTGCTTCAACTGCTGAATGCTATATGAAGGAATATGGAGTCCAATGAGGGGGCACATGATGTGATAAAGAAGTAGTTTATAGATGATGATTAGAAATTTATGAATGAAGGGTTGATGAAAGAAGCTGGTGCTATTCCGAAGAAGATTCTCAAAATTTTTCTTGGTTACGCCAGGGTAATGGAGATAAGTATTGCTTAGTCAAACGGAGATAAGTCATACTGCAGGATTATTACACAGCAAAGCAGAAAACCTTCCTTTTCAAGATTGGCTGCTTGGAAATCCGTCCTTGTCCTTGATAAGTTCAGCTCTCGTTTGAATTCATGGAAAGGGAAACACTTGTCTCTTAGTGGGAGGGTGATGTTTTTTTTTTTTTTTGATGCAAGGAGGGTGATGTTGATCTTTGTATACAGGGAGTAAATGTGGGATTATGTATGTGGTAGCCCACTCGGATCTTCGTTAATAAGTTTCACGATTTTTTTTGATATTTGTGAGTATCCCAGCTTGACAAGCCAAACTAATCTCATCCCTGGCAACAAGTTTCACCATTGACTTACAAAGCAGATCGATGCACGAAAAAGACACATGATTCGGTGCTATCCGATCCACACCTCTTACCGTCACACTTTACAAAGACAACTTTGATTTAAAGAATGTTTTGATTCCCAATTAACTTCGTTGAACCGGCCGCGCCTGCAGGTTGGGTCAAAATTACTAATGTGATCTTGAGGGTTTTGGCCAGTTTCGGTCTATAAATACAAGACCATATGCAAGCAAGCTAAGAGCACAAAAGACTCTAAGTCTCACTATAGCTAGTTCCAAGAAACTTTGAACTTTTGTTTAAGGAAGAGATTGCCCTTCAAGGAGCTGATCAAGATCGCCGGAGTGGAAATTACCACCCATCTGTATGGGGTGACTTCTTCCTGAAGCACCAGCCTGAAGACATGAAACAACAACAACTATACTTTCCTTTGTCTTCCTTCTCCCAGCCTTTCCCCTTTTTTTTCATACATAATTAATAATAGTCAATAATCCGGAACAGTTGCAGTTGTATTAGTAAACCAGCTAGTTCGAGTGTAAATAATTTTAGCGCCGGAATAGTCTGAAAATCCGGAGAGAAGATAAGCCAAGTCTAAGTAAGATCATCCCTATACAGGTTCACAGTTTACTTGGTCCAATCGGCAGTTGGACTCACTTGTTTTTCGCAAACTGGATCGTTTTCTGGTGAATGCTGCCTGGTTCAGTATCTTTCCCAATAGTGCAGTGGATTTTCCCCCTCCTGGCGTCTCTGACCATAGTCCTATCCTGTTGTCTACCACTGCTGCAGTTTATCAAGGGCCTAAACCCTTCAAATTCTGCAATCAATGGATACAGCATCCGCAATATCTTCCTCTAATTGCTTCTGTCTGGAGTTAGAAAATTGTTGGCTATGCTATGTACTGCCTTAGCCAAAAACTGAAATTGTTGAAGATTGAACTCAAGCAGCTACATTCACGTGCATATGGAGATCTTACTTCTCGCATCACTAACCTCGAGCAATAATTACTCTCACTCCAAAGGCAATTTTTTTGCGGTTCTCTTGATCCTGAGTTGCTATTTACTGAGCAAGCACTCTTATCTACTCTTGCTGATCTTCGCACTGCTGAGGAGTCATTCTTGAAGCAAAAATCTCGCATACAATAGCTCTCCTGTGGTGATTCAAACACTCATTTCTTTCACAGCACTGTCCGTGCTAGGAAAGCTAAGAATACCATTCGCTCCCTCCTTTCTCCTGATGGTAATCTACTCACTGAGCCTTGCGAAGTAGTAGAGTCAATTGTAAGCTTCTACTCCAATTTTTTGGGTAAGGCTGATTCCAATGTCACTGGAGGTTCAGTTCCATATTTTCGAAGTCTCCTTCCATGCTCTTTAACTGAATTGCAATGTGCACAATTAACTGCTGAGGTCACTGACAAATAAATAAAGTCTGCAATGTTTGCTCTTGGAACCAATAAGGCCCCTGGCCCTGACGGATACAATGTGGAGTTTTTTAAGTCGGCCTGGCCGATAACTGGGGGTGATATTACAACAGCTATACATGAATTTTTCCGGACAGGCAGCATACCGAAAGGAGTTAATTCCACAATCATCAATTTAATTCCTAAGACTCCTAATGCTCAGAAGATCACTGATTACCGGCCTATTGCTTGTTGTAATACACTTTACAAGTGTATCTGCAAGATCCTTGCCAACCGATTAAAGCAATATCTACCATGCCTTATTAGCGGTAACCAAACTGCTTTCATTCCAGGGAGGAGGATTGTGGACAGTGTCCTGTTGGCACACAAAGTTGTTCGAAACTATCACAGAACTGGGATCTCTAGTCGTTGTACTATGAAGATAGACCTTATGAAGGCCTTTGATTCTATTGATTGGGCTTTTCTACTGAATGTCCTTATAGCAATGGGTTTTCCTCCAAAGTTCATAGGCTGGCTGAAAGCTTGTTTCACTACCACCATGTTTTCAATATCCATTAATGGATCTCTTTGCGGATACTTTAGTGGTGGTAAAGGTATGAGGCAAGGGGATCCTCTCTCCCCTTACCTATTTGTCATATCCATGGAAGTTCTTTCATGTCTACTGAATCAAGCTGCTGCTAGAAAACAACTCCCATATCATCCAAATTGCTCCAAGATCAATCTTTCCCATCTATGCTTTGCGGACGACTTAATGATTTTTTCTGATGGTAGTCTTACTGCTGCAACAACTGTTACTCATATACTGGAGCATTTTTACACACTTTCTGGTCTGAAATTTAATCGGACCAAGATTGAGGTCTTTATCGTGGGTGTTTCTGATCTGCATGCCTCACAATTCCTCCAGTATTCTGGTTTTAAGCAGGGGCAGCTCCCTGTGAGGTATCTTGGAGTTCCCCTTGTTTCTGGTCGCCTTTCTGCTCAGCATTGTCAGCCTTTGCTGGATAAGATACTATCCCAAATAACCTCCTGGAATGCTAAACTACTTTCCTACGCAGGCAAGTTACAGCTCGTTCTCTCTGCTTTATTTAGTATCCAGAATTACTGGAGTAATATCTTCATTCTCCCTGTTCGCATTCTTAAAGAGGTTGAAAAATCTTGTGCTGCCTTTCTTTGGTCTGATGCTCAAAAAGCAAAAGTTTCATGGGCACAACTATCATTACCCAAGCAAGAGGGTGGGTTGGGGATCAAACGCCTCAAAGATTGGAATATTGCCTGCGTTGCTCGGAATCTATGGCATCTTTTGTTGAAGGCTGGCTCTCTTTGGGTATCATGGATTCATGCAAATTATATTAGAAATTGGAGCATATGGAGTCTTGACGTTCCTGTGGATTGTACCTGGAGTTTTCGTAAAATCTTGAAACTTCGCTGCAAGTTTTCCAATGCTTTCTCCTGTTCTATTGGCAACGGATTTCATACTTTCTTTTGGTGGGACTCTTGGTTACCACGAGGGCCATTATCTTCACTCTTCTCCCCCTCGATTCTTGCGGGTTCAAAAATTCCACTTCAAGCCACTGTAAGTTCTTTAATCATCAACAATGCATGGGCTTGTCCAACATCCAGATTACCTTTAATTGAACAACTTAAAGCTGAAGCTGCTCTTATCTCTCCCTCCGATCAACAAGATGAGTTGCAATGGGTGTTGTCATCCTCTGGTCATTTTATTGTTAATAATGCTTGGGAGAGCATTCGTATAAAAGGTAATCGTGTCGACTGGTATAAACTTCTATGGTCTACAGGCAATGTTCTCAAGCACAGCTTTATAGCCTGGCTAGCAATTCTTGATAGGTTACCTACTCGTTTCAGACTTCAAAGATGGGAGATTGTCTCTGATGCTAGTTGTTTGCTCTGCTCCCATGCTATTGAAACCCGTGATCATCTTTATTTTGCTTGCCCCTTCTCAGCTGATGTGTGGACGAAAGTACTGCTACTATGTTCTGTTTCAAAACCAGTAACTGATTGGTCTGTTGAGTTCTTATGGGCAAAGAAATTTTTGCAGAAGAAAAGCATCCACTCCATGATTCTGCGAGTTGCTTGGGCAGCTAGTATCTACCACCTTTGGCGTGAGCGCAACCAAAGGCACTTCACCAAATGCTCTCGGTCGCAAGATAGTATTGTTGCCAATATTTGTCCAGATGTTAAGTTGCGTTTTAGAGGCCTTAATAACCTCAAAATGCGACACCTTTCTCCTGATTTACTTCAATTGTGTTCTTTTTGGAACATTTCTTTTACTGCTTAGTTTCCTTTGCTCAGGTCCTCACCTTTCATGAGTTGTATTTCCCTCACATATGTGAGTTGTACTATTGTTAGGCTTGTCCTAACCTTGATTTGCAATGGAAATGTGATTAATTCTCAAAAAAAAAAAGTCTAAGTAAGATCTATATTAATCGGCTTGGACACGGTAACCCAAAACCTTAAAAGACAGTGGATATATAGGTCCACTCCAGTTATGTTTTACTAACATGTTATGTTATTTTTTCATCCAATGTTGGATAATTATTCATATTTAAATACCCGACAAATAATGCTTTTCATTACTACAAGTATGCTATTACCATCCAGTAAAAAAGCAAATAATCCAAGATATTACCTACAGATGGTGGTGCGCGAAGGATGAAGTTGGGGTTTTGAAGGAGAAAGTGAGGAAAATGCTGACAACTCCAGAGAATATTTTGGAGAAACTCAGCCTGATAGATGATGTGATTCAATTGGGGATTGGATACCATTTCCAGGAAGAAATTAACGATGCATTACTACAAATCCACAAAATGGATGAGTATATATGGCAGTGAGGATATCTCTACTATTTGCTACTATATTTCTGCTGGTATGTAATAATCTACATATGTGGTTTTTGTTTTTCGGTACATATAATTACCTGAAAACTTAAACCTTTGGAGTTGACTCCATTCCCCAATATTTGTCCACCCTTAGAAAATAAATTGTTCCAAATTATTCGCTGTATTCAGAAAGTGTTAGTCACATTAATATTTATTTTCCTCGTTTTATAGTCTAATTTTATTTTTTTGTTTTTTTAAAAAAATATTTTAGTCTGAATCTAACTATCATTATCCTTGCTTTGATGGAATGATTCAACACCATCTCAGTCAGTGCTTGTTCTTGATTTTGGACCAGATGTGTGTTTCAAAAATTTGTGGACGCCAACGGCAACTTCAAGGAAAATCTAATCAATGATTGGCAGGGTTTGCTAAACCTGTATGAGGCTTCATACCTCACCGTTCCTGCAGAGAAGATCCTAGATGACGCCCTCGAATTCACCAAGAAACACCTCAAATGTTTGGTGAACGACTTGCCCCTTCCTGTTGCGGAGCAAGTTAACCATGCTTTACAGATACCTCTGCACAGGAATGTGGAGAAGTTGAACAATTGCAGTACATTTCCATCTACGAGAAACTTGACGCACACAATGAAGTTGTCTTGTAGCTAGCCAAGTTGGATTTCAATATAGTGCAAAGCATATTTCGGGAGGAGTTGCGAAGCCTCACACAGTAAGTAAATATCCTGTCTGAAAAAAGTAGCAAAATGCATATATATAGCAAACGAATTGTAGCGTATTGATACAATTGCAAAAGCATGAGGTTTCTAGTTCGAGTTCCACCTTGAACATCCTGCAAGTCCTCTACAGTCTGCAAGGAGGATATAACAAACAAATATCCTGCGCCGAGCACGAGGTGTAACAGCCTGCAAGTCCTCTACAGTCTCAAGAGAATCCACTTCAACAAGCAATTGCCGAAAACCCAAGTCAAAAGCCAACTTCAACCGAACATAAAGACCCCATAATTCAGCATTCAAAACAGAACAAGTACCAATACTGTAACAAAAACCATGTAACCAAGCAACTGCCGCATATAATTTTTTGATACTCCAATATATATATATATATATATATATATATATATATATATATATATATGTATATTTTGATACTCCAATGATTTCTCTTCACTAATATTTGTACTTTTTTCCTTTTTCTTAGGCTACAATTAGAACTGGAACCCAAAACCAAAGACTTGAGCTACGATTATTCTGTTAAGGATGGCGTTGCATTCATAACACAATGTCCTTTGGCGTGTAGCTCCAAGAAATTTGTGGTTATCCCTTACCCCACTAAAAGTGGAGTGTTTTTTTTTTTCTAAAAGTAGCATTTATTCACTCTATGACTGCTACTCATGTACTAATTTTTATTATTCAATAAAATTTATCAATCAGCATAAAAAAAAAAACTATTGGTCTTTTTTCTCTCTTTTGGGTTTCAGCCGCTGATAAAAAGTCCAACAATATGCTTGAGATCCCTTTTAAGTAGTGGCAGTTCAATATAAGTATATTGATAAGTATTCTCTGGTCTTGTGCGGTTTTTTAGATTTTTTTAGTTAGATGTTCCTGTTGATGATGATGACTGATGGCCATGAGAAAGAGAACTTAGTTATGGGAGCTAAAGCTATATGTATCCAATTAATTTTTTTTTTTTGGTAAAAAGAAGAGCACAGTATTAACTCAAAAATCAAACCGCAGCAGCTACTATAAAAATAACTAATATATCATAGGTGGCCATTTAGCTTATACTAATAATTAAAGGCTAAACCTACGACAAAAGTAATAAATTAAAAGAAAGGCTAAACCGAATGGCTGATTCATGATGGCTCACACATGAGTCATGATGACTCACTAATTTCAAGTTTAAGGGGGTTTTTTTGGACGAACTTCCATGTTTATATATAGAGTTCATGTTGAGGGCTTTGGCCAATTTGTCTATAAATACAAGACCATGCAAGCAAGCTAAGACACACTCGTTCTTACAGATCAGTTCTTTAATTAATCGACTCGTTCTTACTATCTTAGTGCAATAAACTTGGAACTTCTGTGTAAGGAAGAGATGGCCCTTCACGGAGAGGCACAAGGAGGAGCTGATGAAGTTCGCCGGAGTGGAAATTTCCACCCCTCTGTATGGGGTGACTTCTTCCTGAAGCGCGAGCCCGAAGACAAGGTGAATTTAATTAATAACAAACAATTCTTTTCCCTTCTGTTTTCTTTTTTCTTGAGTGCATATATAAGTAATCAATAGTCAAGAATCTGGTATGTTATACAGATGTTGGTGAATGCATGGAAAGATGAAATTGGAGTTTTGAAGGAGGTAGTGATGAGGAAAATGCTGACAATTCCTCCTGCAGAAGACAATATTTTGGAGAAACTCAGCCTTATAGATGCTGTGGTTCGATTGGGGATTGGATACCATTTCCAAAAAGAAATTGATGATGCATTACTACAAATCCTCAAAATGGATCAGTATCATGGCAGTGAGGATATCTCTACCATTGCTCTTGGCTTCCGATTACTAAGACAACGTGGCCACTATGTTTCTTCTGGTATGTAATAATCTACATATGTTGCTTTTGTTTTCTTTTCTGTACATATAACCTGAAAGCTTAAACTATATATGGACGTGAGTTTTGTAGAATATAATTCCAAAGATATATATAGAACACATTAATTGATGGGTGTGTTATCTTTTCATACATTTTCTTGCTGGGTGTGTTGGTTAGCATTAAAAAAAATTAATTGCTTTGCTTATTAATAATTCAATATCATCATCTCACCCGTCAGTGCTTGTTTATTTGGACCAGATGTGTTCAACAAATTTGTGGATGCCACCGGAAACTTCAAGGAAAATCTAATCAAAGACTGGCTAGGTTTGTTAAATCTGCATGAGGCTTCGTACCTGTGTGTCCATGGAGAGAAGATCCTAGATGATGCACTTGAATTCACCAAGAAACACCTTAAATCGTTGGTGAATGACTTGCCCTCCCCTGTTGCGGAGCAAGTGAGCCACGCTTTACATCGACCGGTACAGAGGAATGTGGAGAAGTATGAACAATTGTTGTACATCTCCATCTACAAGAGACTTGATGCACACAATGAAGTTGTCCTGAAGCTAGCCAAGTTGAATTTCAATGTAGTGCAAAGTCTGTATCGGGAGGAGTTGCGAAGCCTCACAAAGTAAGTATTAATCAAACAATTCGAGACTTGCAGGTCTCACAAGGCCCATATCGGTTCCAAACGCATCTGCTGGTTATTTACAAGAAAAAAAAACAACAAAATCCAGATTTTATGATTAAGTTCCAGACAACAAAGTTCAAATGAATGAATATGGACATGAACTTAGACAATTTATACTTACTAGTATGGACAATTTTCCTTTTGTTTCCTTAGTCACAACAAATTTCTTGGCAGTTTCTTAAGGCCAACTCGGTAAGAAACTCCAATTTCTTACGGATCCCAATAAATCTGCAGCCTGTAAGAAATGCGTGAAAAGTCGTAAGAGAAAGTGCTTTTTGGTCAGACCGTAAAGAAACGGTAACAAAGGTATTCTTACAAGGGGACCGTAAGAAATCGCAAGTAAATTGCATAAGCATCCACCAATTGTAGCAAGGAATCATAAGAAAGAGCGCTTTTCTTTCGGGTTCTGACCGTAAGAAATAGCCGTAAGCAGCGCTTGAAAATTGGTAGTGGGTTATTATATATATTTGAAATTACTGTATTTTATGTTCATAAAAAAAAAATTACTGTGTTTTCTATACAATATACATACTTCCTAATATGGCTAGCAGAATCATATAATATTCTGTGTACTATATGATATGCTTATATATGAGATTATTTATATAGGTGGTGGATAGGCTTGGATTTTGCAACAAAGTTGCCGCCATTCTTTCGGGATAGATTGATTGAAGCTTTCTTTTGGTCATTAGCGGCGTTCCCTGAGCCCGAACTTTCCTTGAGCCGAATGACACTACCCAAATTTGCTGCGATTTTTACTGTAATCGATGATATATATGATACGTATGGTACAATTGATGAGCTGGAGCTCTTCACTGAAGCAATCGAAAGGTTTGTACATGCTAAATTTGTGTTTACATTTTTTCCCCTGTGGTGTAATTAGTACATCGATCATTAATGAACACAGATGTTCCTTTTCTTGACAAATTTTCAGGTGGGATGGTAGCATTGACCACCTCCCCCATTATATGAAGGTGGTTTTTCATGCATTAATGGAGTTGTTGAAACAACTCGAGGAAGAAACAACCAAGGAAGGAAGACCATATTGCATCCAATATGTAAAAGAAGCGGTAATTGAAAAATTAATTAAATAATGTAGGTTCCAAAAATTAATAAATTATATAATGTGTTTTGTAGATCTATACGTATGCAACCTTTTGGGATATTTATTATATATACAGAGAATTGTTCATTAATAGTTTAAGAAAAGTATAAACTCAGATCAATAATTTCTTAAGAGACTGATTTGACAGGTAAAAAGGCAATTTAGGGTCTATACTACAGAAGCAAGATGGTTCAATCAAGGTTTTGTTCCAAAATTCGAGGAATATAGGGCAGTATCAGGAGTTAGCAATTGTTTACATATGTTAGCATATCAAAGTGTTAGTATGATGCCTGAGGCTACAAAGGAGGTCTACGATTGGTTGGTTACGGATCCCAAAATATTAGCAGCTTCAACGGACCATTCCAGGCTCTGGGATGATATTGCAAGCCATGAGGTATATATATGTTTCTTAAAATATATATGGTTCAATATCTACATTGAGCTTAATTAATTATTACATATGGGATCAAGTGACCCTCATCAACTATCTAGATATATATAATTGGTCATGATGAGTCCTATGTATCCATGCAAGCAGTTTGAGCAGAAGCGGGGACATGTTGCTTCCGCTGTTGAATGCTATATGAAGGAATATGGAGTGTCAAAGGAGGAGGCACACGATGTCATAAAGAAACTCATGGAAGATGATTGGAAATATATGAATGAAGGGTTCATGAAAGAAGCTGGTGCTATTCCGAAGAAGATTCTCAGGATTTTTCTTGGTTATGCCAGGGTGATGGATGTTCTATTCGAGGGCTCCTTCAGTGGCTTTACTTATGCAGATACTTCCACAAAAGAGATCATGGAAGCCTTGCTCGTCAACCCCTTGCCTGTCTGATTATAATGAGAGCTACAGCCTTATATCATTAATTATGCTTTTTATTTTGGGGTCAAAATCAATTATGGTTTATAATAAGCTTGTATATGCATAATGCACTTGTTATTTGGTGCATGCTTTCCCTTAGTTGTTGTGCTTGTGCGTCTTGGTTTCGTGCTACTACTTATTAATAAATAAATGAATTCCCAGGATGGTTAATTGGGATCATTCAAAATGATGAGTGAGTTATTCAATTCAACGTTTGTTATGTACTAAGTTGAATGACGGCACATACGTCCTCGCACTACAGGTCATTCAGGTGTGAAGGTTTGTGCTTTGTCTGTAGCCATTTGTACATGTGTCCAGCTGGTATTGGCCGTGCAGTATCACTTGAGCTACAATGATAACTAGTACACATTCGGTGTAATACACGAGCTGGGATTTGGGTTTGGTTTGATCATAATAATAATATTTTGTATTATATAGTATTATTTATTTTTAAAATAATAAATTAAAACGTAGCATATTAAAAATAACATGGAATATTGATATTTTTTCTGTTTCTGCAAAAAATTAAACATAATTTAATTAATTACATAAAATAATATAGGAAAAATAATGATGAAAATGCATAAAAAATACAATCAATATAAATCGAAAAAATTACACCCCTTGAATGATTGCCGAGAAGATGTAATACACACTTGTGTAGTAGGAAAACTTACAAATAAAAGTTTTTTTTTTAGAGAATGAATTATGAAAAAATAGTATTACTAAGAAAGATGTATTTAAATAGAAAAAAGTTGACACCCAGGAAAAAAAAATGTTAGAAGCTATTCAAATTATCTTATCATTTTTTTAAAAAAAATTAAAAATAATAATACAAAGAAGATGTGTAACAGCTCGGGTAATTTTTACGATTTTACCGGTACCGTAATAATTTATTTTACCGTAATTTACCATTAAAATTAATCTTGGGTAATTAATTTATGGTAATTTATACATCAGATTCCAAAACCGAGCCCTGTCCCACGTTCAGGATTTTTTTGCGGATTTTTCGGACCAAAGTTGGAATTTTTCGGGTCCATGAATCTTCAGAAAAGTCGGGATTAACCCCGAGTAATCGGGCCAGAACTAAAGTCAAGGGGGTACATTAGTTATTTTCTGGTCCGGACGGGACACGCCTCACAAGCTGCACAGCAACGAGGCAGCCACCACCCACTGTGAAGCTTGTGAGTGGATTGCGCCACCCGAAATGCCAGTACATGCCCGTGACTCTCTTTTCCTCTTCTCCCTGCACCATTTTCTGCCTGCAAAAGAAAACTGAACCCAGTGCCTTAACATTTCCTCTGAAAAAACTAACCTGCAAACCTTCACTCCCTGCAAACCGTTTTCTGCAAATCACCTACTGCACACCCATACCAGAAAATAAAAAAAAAAACAAACTACACAAAGACACACACACCAGCCCCAAACGGTGACGTTTTGGGACAACCCCATCACCACTTCCTTCTTCCTCCTCTCACGCCACCGTGAACCCACACCGCCGAGACCACCACTACCGACCGCCACCTCCCACGCATCGCCTCGCAACCACCTTCGACCTCCTGCACCACCTCCTCTTGCGCCGCTTTCCTCTCCTCCTTCTCCTTCCTCCAGTCGCCGTCGCTGCAGGACGAGGAGTGGTCGTCGCCATCCTCCTCATGCGCGTCAGCGAGGCCACGAAACCACCACCGCTGCTGCACCGCGACCGCCACCTGTACAAGCCATCGCGCCTCTTCCTCCTCGCACCGCATCTCGTCGTGCCCCGATCTGCCCGTGCCACCTCCGTCTTCGCCCGTGCCTTCACGTCGCCGCCGAGCACACCAAGGCGAGCAATCCTTGGGTTGAAGACGACCCGACAACCCGAGTCCATCACACCGCCGGGTCGAGGCGCTGGGTCGGGTTGACCCGGATGTCCACCTGGGCTGAATGTGATGGTGGGCTTGGGTGTATGGGCTATTGGTTGGGCTGGAATAGTACCTCCTCTGGGCTGAACCAGAATTTTAAAAAGAAATGACTATAATTATATTACTACCTGGAAAATATATTTTGGAAAAAATAATAAATAATAAAATAATAACTCTGGAAAGAAAATAGTTTTTGAGAAGTAATATTCTAGTAAATGTGATTTTGGAAAAAAAATAAATATGGTATAAAATAATTATCATGAGGGAAAAATATTTGGAAAGGGTATTATCAAAAAAAAATTATACCGGAATAATAACCGGGTATAAATATAGTATGGTATTTTGACACTGGAAATAAATGGTGAATGATGATGATAATAGAGAATTAACCTGAGGCAGTAACCGAGACGAGTCAGTATTTATTTTTCGGTATACAGTATTAGCATAGCATCTGCATAACATATTATATGTGCATATTATTTGTTTGGTATAGGAATTGATAACGAGCAGATACCTGAGGAACCGGACTTGGAGTCTGATGGACAATTTCATAACTGATAATCGGCTAAGGTGAGGATGGATAACCTTGGATATGTGCCCGTAATGTTGTGTGTGTATTTTGTTGTTTGATTGAACTGCTGAAATGATTATTGACTGTTACTTGATTGCTATGGAATTGTTGATGCTGTTGTTGGATTGTGTTAGACTTGTGGATATTGTGTTGAAAATAATGGTGAACTGTTAACTGTGATTAATTGACGTTATGAGTCTGTTGTTGATTTGGTCTGTGGAATAATCTGAAATAATGGAAAGCTGGATAATTGAGGATAGAGTAATGAAACTGGACTGAATTTGAGATGATGATATAATTGTCACGTGGAAAGTAGTAGTACGACTAGATGGTTAGAAGCTAGTTCTGTGGTGTCATGGCCGGTTTGGTTGGTTGTTGGGGATGTTGATCCCGGATGATGTTGTTATTGGGATGTTGATCCCGGATTTGTTGTGATTGGGATGTTGATCCCGGATTGGTTGTGATTGGGATGTTGATCCCGGATTGTGATTTGGTCTGGCATCCGAAATTAGTTAATAACCAGGTACGACCCTAGCTTGTCCAGTGACGGGGCCCGGAAGATAAAATTGGTAATAATAATAATAAGCATTCTTTTGGTCTTGGCTCAGTTGTGTTATGGTAGATTTCTTGTGTTGTGTTTGTCTGTGTTTACTTCGAAAGTATTACGGTTGATTATATATCTCTGTTTATCCTTCGTCGGTGAGCACTTCGGACTCACCCCTCGGCTGCGGGGTTTCATCCCGTAGGTTAAGTTGTTTCGTAGTTCAGGTACAACGTTCGATGGCTGCTGCTTTCTTCTCCACCTGACTCCGGATCCATACCTCCGCTGCATGTGCATTTAAGACTTCCACTGCTGAGTAATATGTGTGGTTTGAATAATGGTCCCCGGGTATGGGTGACAGTTGTAAATACGGTGTGCCGTTGTATTTGAATTTTCTGTGTAGTAATTTTACTGCGATGTACTGCCTGAGCTGTTAATAAGAATATTTTCGGCACGTGTTTACCGTGACCGGTAAATACGGGTCGGGGCGCTTCAAGATGATCTTATCAATATGTTATCATTATTTTAAAAAAGAGATTAAAAAATAAGTTAATTATAAAATAATAACTAAGATAACTGTAAATGCAAGAAGAAACTGATATTTTTATATGAACTCATTCTTATTTATATGTTCTTCAATTGCCAGGTGTCTTCTCTTTTAAGTTCTTCTAAGGGTGTCTCTCCTATATATATATATATAATAGATTACTAATAAAAACAATCTTCAACTATTCTAAAAAAATATTAATTCTGTCTTAAAGTCTATGTAACCTAGTCTTGTTATTAAAGCATTATTAATAATTACTAGCATAAAAAAATCAATTCTGTCTTAGTCTGAATACAAACATTTTTAAGCACATATACATTCAGTATTACATAGTGATAAAAAATAAAAAAGTTTGTCTGCATGGGGTGATGGGAAAAGATTATCAGTTTTTTTTTTTTAATGCCTGCGAAAGTAAAACATACGGCCGGATGCATGTGACTTGATGCCTGAGTCTATATATATATAAATAATAGCATGCGCATTACATATAAAAAATATGAAAACGAGAGCCGTACAGTAGTGCATGTCAAAGAGTAGGACACATTGTTTCGTTTCTTATTACACGTCATGTGTAAAGCTAATCTTAATCTTTTGTATATAGATAGGGTTAATTTCTATCTTAATTTTATGTAGCGCATGATAAGGTCTTATCTCTATCTCCAAGTTACGTAGCCATGAATCCTTGTAACACCGACTCTATTTACATATATTTAATTAAAGACAGGCATCGATTAGTATTAACAAAAATATTAATTAATGACTGTGTTCAGGATATCATGTATTGCTAGTATTTTTCTTTGAAGAATTGAAAACTAAAGGAACCCATATCTAGAAACAGGGATGAGATTGTTTGAGCTTGATCATGATCTGACCTTCCTTTTCTGATATAAAGATGAGCATCCTTTTTTTTGGAGGAAAAAAAATGAGCAACCTTAATTTCCAATTTTATGATTTTTAACACAAATGGCCAAAACTCGAGGTAGATATATGAGGATATATATATATATACTAGTCCAGCTTAGGGAATATATACGTTGATTTTTTTTTTTTGATGCAAATGGGAATATGTTGATTTGTGTGACAAATAATGTAAGAAAGCACGAGAATTGGCTTTGGATGCATTGTTGATTTGGTGGGAGATGCATATGATTATGTTGTTGTCGTTTTCTAGCTATATTGATTCCATCCTACTACTATATTTGTTTCTTCTTTTTTTTTAATAAAACCCACATTCCCCCCGTAATGGCGGGGAGAGAGAATACACACAGTCACTCTTAACTTTTAAATTTTTTTATAGCATCATATAATTTTAGTTAAATTATTATAATTTCAAATTCCTCAAATTAGAATGGTAGCAGCACAATTTTTGGCCATAATCGTCAATAATCCGATAGAGTCCATCTTGAGGGTTTTGGCCAATTTCTGTTTATAAATACAAGACCACGTGCAAAGCAAGCTAAAGAGCACAAAAGACTCTCTGTCTCACTATAGCAATCTGAGTTGCAATAAACTTTGAACTTTTGTGTCTAAGGAAGAGATGGCCCTTCAAGGAGGAGAAGCAGCCCAAGGAGCTGATCAAGATCGCCGGAGTGGAAATTACCACCCATCTGTATGGGATGACTTCTTCCTGAAGCACCAGCCTGAAGACAAGGTGAAACCAACAACAACTATGTTCTCCTTTTCTTTCTTCTCCCTCCCTTTTCATACATAATTAGTAATAGTCAATAATCCGACACAGTTGGAGTTGGGTGACTAAACCAGCTCGTCTGACTAGTTCCTGTGTAGATAATGCTTTCCATTAATGCAAGTATACTATTATTATAGCACCCGAAAAAAAAAAGTGAGTAATCCAAGATATTGCGTGCAGATGTTGGTGAGTGCATGGAAAGATGAAGTTGGAGTTTTGAAGGAGAAAGTGAGGAAGCTGCTGACAACTCCTCCACCAGCAGAAGAGAATATTTTGGAGAAACTCAGCCTTATAGATGCTGTGCTTCGATTGGGGATTGGATACCATTTCCAGAAAGAAATTGACGATGCATTACTACAAATCAACAAAATGGATGAGTATCATGGCAGTGAGGACATCTCTACCATTGCTCTTGGCTTCCGGTTGCTAAGACAACGTGGCTACTATGTTCCTTGTGGTTTGTAATTCTTCTATCTGTATTCTATGTTCAAAATTATTTGCTGTATTCCTAAGAAGATAGATATGATATTGTGGGAATGGGAATTTATTTATATATTATGAGTACAAAAAGTGAACGTATTAATTTCTTGCTTTGATGAATCATTCAATACTGTTCGCGCACGAACAGCGAGCGACCCTCAACTCACCGATTCGACTGTTTGAAGAGCCAAACCGATGACCAGATTCGACCGTTGAAAGGCCGAACGGACGGTGTCGCGCGTCCTGGACTGGGTTTTGATGCTGACCTGCCGATCCGACCGATGAAAAAGCCAAACCGACAACCGAATCCGACCTTTGAATGAAGGGCCGAACGGATGAACGTCAAACGCCCTGAATCGGGTTTTGTGTTTTGGGTTTTCTAAGTTATACTAAACTAAGAAAGCATGATAAATAAGGTAAACTAATAAAAGGTAGAAATTGTTCTTTCATTGAAAAATTTGCGATCCCGGTACAAGTGTTATCCATAACCTTGTATAGGTTATCCCAAAACAATTGATAAAATCATAAAACACCTAAAAACCTTATTTCAAATTCTAAACACCACTTGAAGAGGGATATCCTCTAATCCCGACACCTTCCCTTTTAACTTTCAAATACGAAAAGAAATCATAGAAGATTGCGCAGGCTCTAACGATCTGTGGAATTTCCCGATCACAAGTCAATCCTTGATTTGCCAATATCCAAACTCACGATTCAAATTCAAGTCCAAGGACCGATCCTTGACCAGCATAAAACATCGGACTTAGAAAGATATCAATCCCAATCTTGGGCCCCCGACCTGTATTGGATATTGGGCTTAGTCCAATGAAAGACGAGTGACCCAAGGCACCGATCTTAGCCCGATGAATGACATCGGTCCTGGACCTATGGACGACATCGGTCTTGGACCTATGGATGACATCGGTCTTGGACCTGCGGATGACATCGGTCTTGGACCTGTGGATGACATCGGTCTTGGACCTACAGATGACATCGGTCTTGGACCTGTGGACGACACCCCTAGACCAGTAGTGGACATCGGTCTTGGACCAGAGAAATGGGCCTTTACGATTTTGGTCTTGGTGTAAACAGTTGCCCCCCTCAGCCCTTTGATTGGAGACTATCGCAAATCGAAGGGATGATCCTTACCATCAGCCAAAATCGAAACACCAGGACCAGAAGTCAACTCAAACGAACGACAAGGCAAGAGTCAACCCCCCGGACACCCCGTCGGTCGATCGAGCAAAAAGGTCACCCCATCGGTCATTTGGGAAGAAAGTCAACCCTATCGGTCAACCGAGCGACAAGTCAAACCTGCCGGTCAACTGGCCAAAAAGTCAACCACGTCGGTCAACCGAACAAAAATCAAACTCGCCAGCCAATCGGGTAAAAAGTCAACTCCAGCGGGCAACCGAGCAAAAAAGTCAAACCCGTCAGTCAATCGGCCAGAAAGTCAAACTCGACGATCAACCGGGTCAAAAGTCAACCATGTCAGTCAACCGGGTTAAAACCAGCCTCAGCGGTCAACGTGACCAAAAAGGTCAACTCCATCAGCCAACCAGGTCAAAAGTCAACCCCATCGGTCAACAGGGTCAAACGGTCGACTCCATCGGTCAACCAGATCAAAAGTCAACCCCATCGGTCAACAGGGTCAAAAGGTCAACTCCATCGGCCAACCTGATCGAAAGTCAACCCCAACGGTCAACAGGGTCAAAAGATCAACTCCATCGGTCAACCAGATCAAAAGTCAACCCCATCGGTCAACAGGTTCAAAAGGTCAACTCCATCGGTCAACCGGATCAAAAGGCAACCCCATCAACCAAAGGTCAACCCACAGGTCATGGAGTTACCATAATCAACAAACCATAGGTCAACAAACCCAAGAGTCAACTTACAAGACATAGACGGACCTGCAAGATCCACCCATCGATCAAGACCTATACTCTGCAATAACCCACTACTGTCACAAGAACGACCTGCGACAGACAGAGAGCCCACGACCGCCATCAAGCAAGAACGCCACCACTATGAACCCATTGAAGCGACACAACAAACAACCTCTCAATCCCAGGTCGGCAACAGGCCCCTCTTCGCAAGTCAGCCACAATACTTAGGTCGGCTCAATCTTCTTTAAACAGATCACACGAAAACCCTAGGGATCATCTCAACGTTGGCACCATATATCGCGCTATGTAGTACTTGCAAAATATATATAAAAAACGATCACAAGCAATGGCCTATACCACAGATCCATCAAGTAGTAATAGAAGACCTCACGATCGCCCTACATCACAGATCGATGTAAAAGTTGACCCCAGATCGAACTAGGTCTAAGTGGATGACCCCACAAGTCGAACAGCCTGAGACACATATCGATCCAAGTAGTAATAGATGGCCTCACAGATCGATCTAGGTAACAAGCCGCAGACGGATCCAGCGACGAACGGCCAATCAACCTCCTCATAGGTCGGCAACCACACTTCCCACAAAGTAACCATCAAAAATGTAATTTGATAAACGATCTCATAGATCGCTTAAATAACCATCTATCTCGCAGACCACGTAGCAATAAGCAAACCCACATATCGATCTACATAATAATCACAGATCGGCCCACGTAGCAACGACCAATCTCTCATATTGAACCGTGTAATATTTGCAAGATAAATAACGACCACAAGGAACGGCCTACACCACAGTTCACATATCGTTCCAAATAAAAGTGGATGATACCACGACCGACCTGAGACACAGATCGATCCAAGTAGCCATCACCAACCGCTACTATCACCCCGCTCCATAGATCGGCAACTAGGCCGCCACCTATTTCACTCACAGATCGACTGACCCATGCCACAGATCGATCCAAGTAGCAGCATGTCACAGATCGATCCAAGCAACGATTGATGACGAACGACCTATCACACCTCTTCACAGGTTGGCAATTTTACTTCCCCACGAAAAAACAAAACTGCCACCTACTTCTTTTGCAACCGACCCAAGCCACAGATCGATCCAAGTAGCAATAGCCCCAAACCCACATATAGTAGTAAGTGAGCTCACATATCGACCTATGTCAGATGGGTCCACGTAGCAAGCCAATCTCATATATCGATCTATGTAGCAGTAAGTGACCTTACAGATCGATCGACCTATGTCACAGATCGATCCACGTAGTAGTAGATGATGATCGGCCTATGTCACAGATCGATCCAGGTAGTAGTAGATAGCCTCATAGATCGATCAGCCTATGTCACAGATCGATCCAGGTAGTAATAGATGGCCTTATGGATCGGTCAGCCTATGTCACAGATCGATCCAGGTAGTAATTGATGACGATCGGCCTATGTCACAGATCGATCCAGGTAGTAATAGATGACGATCGGCCTATGTCACAGATCGATCCAGGTAGTAACTACCAATTTCACAGACCCATGTAGCATGGTAATGGCCTACATCAGGTATCGATCTATGAATGTATTAATAAATGATTCCACAGATCGATCTATGGAGTAAGTAATGGCCGCCATCACCTCCAAAGCTTATCTCCAAGAAACCATCTCCAAATCAAATTTCTCCATAACCTCTCCCGTACCAATTACCTGAAGAAAATCATCGCCAAGATCATCAAAGGCAACTCCAAAATCACCTGTCGTGACTCTCCCCAAAGTCGCATCCTATAAAGGCGAGGTAAAAAACAAAAACGTCTTGTTCAAACAAGCCGTGGACAACCCCAACTTCTCATCGTCTTGTTTTGTAGTGGAAAGTGGCGATCTCCAATCTCCAACAGTCGATGTAACTCAAAAATTAAACCACCAAGGGGCAATCTCCAATCTCCAATAATCGCTACTAACCCCAAAACCATAGATCACTGCTTGTTGCGACAATACGATGAGACCCAAATTTATAATGGCCGAAAACGCATATGAACATTATTTTTCAAAACAGCAACCGATGCCCATCGGTCTTCCCTTTTACTTTTATGCCTCAATGACCGATACGGTCTAGAAACAACCACGACCGATCTCAATGGTCCTCTTTCTTCCTTCTTTCTCAGGAGCAAGACGAACGTTCTTCTACCACCAATGTTGAACGTTTTCTTTTACAATGGCTTGCCTTCTTGCCACGTCCTACCAAACTTTTTTTTTTATAGCAGGGCGATTGTCCAAGCCAAAGATTTCCCGTAAAGGCCATCATCGGCCACAAACGGTTCAAATATTTCTTTTTTAAAACAATTCACCTGTAACCTACATTGGTTGTGAACAACAGTACAACCTTCGTCACTCGAAACAAACTTGCACCAGCCAAACTCAGCCTTGAACGATCGTTCGGCTAAAACAAATCAGCCAAGACGGATAGGAGCAAAGATCCGATCATGACCAAAATTACCAAGCAACAACCTTTAGTATAAGAACAAGAATCCAAGTCGAGCTTTGCAGACAAACATACTATACAGATCCATATAAGTACCGTAACTCCATTCCGCAAAGAGTAAGGGAACTGCTCACCCCATAAAGGTTGGACCTCTGTGTTCTCCAATATCATGAAATCGTTAGACTCTTCTTTTTCCTTGACATCTGCATCCATAGAAAGTGTCTGGTCTGATTCTGCATCAAAAAAGATTGGCATCCTAAGATTCTTGGAAATCGGTGCCTTCACTGGTAGAGAGCCAAATTGTATGGCCTGCAACATCTCCACATCTGCTTTGTTCACCTCAGAAAAAGCATCATCCTTCTTGAGTTCGACCAAGTCGATAGACCTACGTTTAGGGACCCAAACCTTGGTTAGCGGCCGTGCACAGTGTGACTTGATCTCCTTTTTGATTGGACATTTGTTCTCCAATTGCACCTGCTGTTTGGGCAGTGAACGCCCTTGGTTCGCTGGCCTCCCAGATCGTTCTGACAACCTAGATGACTGCTGAATGCCCAGTCTTTTAGCTATCGATCTTCTAGGGTCCGCAGCTTCACTCTGGATTGGCCTAGGCTTGGCCAATGGTCCTGCTATCCTCTTCAATGATGTCTGGTGGCTGACACCTAGTTCCCTCCTCAGGCGCTGCAGGCGCCTCTTCTGGGTCCTGGTAAGCCCAAATCGCTCAAAGCGAGTCTCCAAATCCCTTAAGTGTGCGTGTGGGGAAATCAGAATTCGTCGTTGTTGCTTCCTCAGCTGGTTCGCATGCCACTTGTTGTCCTTGGGTGCTTAAGGCTTAATCATCTTGGACGCCGGCCTGTAGTCGACCACTTCAGACCGGAGTTGCACCTTAGGATCGATCCTCCTGCACTGAGAACACCGTGTTACCTCATAGTTGATCTCCACTACCCTCTTCTTCTCCTTTGCATCAGAACCTATAACCTTGATCTGCGGCTTGGGTGTGTTGATCGATGTCTTCTTTGTGTAGCCAGCCCCAAGGACCTGCATATTATGACCATTAGAAATGGCCTTTCTGCCTTTAGTAGAGGCATAGTGACCATTGGTGGTGGCCTTCTGGTTCTGGCCACTGGGAATGGCCTTCCAGCCTTTAGTAGTGGCTTGGTGACCATTGATGATGGCCTTTTGGTCCTGGCCACCAAGCATTGTTTGTTGGTTCTTACTGGTAATAACCTGATGGCTCCGGCAACCAGCAGTGCTCTGTAGGCCATGGCCTTCACCTCGCAAAGTCGATAACGACGATTCTTCTTTACGAAGACCTGGATCTGTGCTGCCCCCTTGGTGGGTAGGTTTTTCCTGGTCATCATTAGAATCTGGATGACCAAGATTAATATATTGATCATCCATCATTTGAACCTTCTCGGGGTACACATCAAAGCATGGTTGATCATCATCCTTACCAGGACGATCATGGCTAGACCGGCCTAAATGGTTGCTGCTTGACCAATATTGGTATTGGCCTTGCCCCCCTTGTTCTAACGTGCTTGGGAGACCATGACGGTGGTGTTCATCTTCTTCACTTGTGAGAGAATCGTGGTCATCAAGATCTTCCCAGAGAGGAAGCCCTAATGCCAGTCTTTCGGCCATAATCCCTAATATGGCCTGTAGAAGTTCCGAATCTTCTCTGGTTTTTGGCATGATGAATGATCAGTGAAAAAGACCTCTTCCCTTCTCGGGTATAATGAATGCTCAGTGACGAGACTTCTATAGTGGAATGTGTGTGTCCCACCGGGCGTGCCAAAAATTGTTCGCGCACGAACAGCGAGCGACCCTGAACTCACCGATTCGACTGTTTGAAGAGCCAAACCGATGACCAGATTCGACCGTTGAAAGGCCGAACGGACGGTGTCGCGCGTCCTGGACTGGGTTTTGATGCTGACCTGCCGATCCGACCGATGAAAAAGCCAGACCGACAACCGAATCCGACCTTTGAATGAAGGGCCGAACGGACGAACGTCAAACGCCCTGAATCGGGTTTTGTGTTTTGGGTTTTCTAAGTTATACTAAACTAAGAAAGCATGATAAATAAGGTAAACTAATAAAAGGTAGAAATTGTTCTTTCATTGAAAAATTTGCGATCCCGGTACAAGTGTTATCCATAACCTTATATAGGTTATCCCAAAACAATTGATAAAATCATAAAACACCTAAAAACCTTATTTCAAATTCTAAACACCACTTGAAGAGGGATATCCTCTAATCCCGACACCTTCCCTTTTAACTTTCAAATACGAAAAGAAATCATAGAAGATTGTGCAGGCTCTAACGATCTGTGGAATTTCCCGATCACAAGTCAATCCTTGATTTGCCAATATCCAAACTCACGATTCAAATTCAAGTCCAAGGACCGATCCTTGATCAGCATAAAACATCGGACTTAGAAAGATATCAATCCCAATCTTGGGCCCCCGACCTGTATTGGATATCGGGCTTAGTCCAATGAAAGACGAGTGACCCAAGGCACCGATCTTAGCCCGATGAATGACATCGGTCCTGGACCTATGGACGACATCGGTCTTGGACCTGTGGATGACATCGGTCTTGGACCTGCAGATGACATCGGTCTTGGACCTGTGGACGACACCCCTGGACCAGTAGTGGACATCGGTCTTGGACCAGAGAAATGGGCCTTTACAATTTTGGTCTTGGTGTAAACAAATACATATCATCATCTCAGTCAGTGCTAGCTTCTTGTTTGGACCAGATGTGTTTCACAAATTTGTGGACGCCAATGGCAACTTCAAGGACACTCTTATCAAAGATTGGGTAGGTTTGTTAAACCTGTATGAGGCTTCATACCTCAGTGTTCCTGGAGAGAAGATCCTGGATGATGCCATTGAATTCACCAAGAAACACCTGAAATCTTTGGCAAATGACTTGCCCCCTCCTGTTGCGGAGCAAGTGAACCGCGCTTTACATCGACCTGTGCAGAGAAATTTGGAGAGGTATGAACAATTGCAGTACATTTCCATCTACGAGAAACTTGATGCACGCAATGAAGTTGTCTTGAAGCTAGCCAAGTTGGATTTCAATATAGTGCAAAGTATGTATCAGGAGGAGCTGAGAAGCCTCACTGAGTAAGTACATATCCTCTGGAAAAGTTACAAATGCATATAAATAACAAATATTGTAGCACATGAATACTCTTATACAAAAGCATGAGCTTTCGAATTCGAGTTCCACCTTGAGCATCTGCATACATATTAAGTAACAATATTATTATGAAATTATTATAGGTGGTGGGTAGAGTTGGATTTTGCAAGAAAGCTACCTTTCTTTCGAGACAGATTGGTCGAGTGCTTCCTTTATTGGGCAACCGGACCGTATCCTGATCCTGAACTTGCTCTGTGCCGAAGAACGGCAGCGAAAGCTGCTCAGATTTTTACTATAATCGATGATATCTATGATGCTCATGGTATTATAGAAGAGCACGAGCTCTTCGGTGACACAATTGAAAGGTATATGATAATTTGTAATTGGATACACAATTTTTCCTTGTATTAAGTGTATATATATAGTAAGCACTGAAACCTAAACTTTATTACGTACTCAAGAGATACAAAATTAATTCCATAAATTTTCAGGTGGGACACTAGCATGGAGCGTCTCCCAGATTACATGAAGCTGCCTTTTCAGGCATTGTTAGACTTCTTGAAAGAAATTGAGGAAAAAACATCCAAGGAAGGAAGATCATACTGCATGCAATACATAAAAGAAGCGGTAATTAGTATATTTACTGAAGTCAGAGATATACTGATTAAGAATGTTTTTACGATATCAATATATATTACAGGTAAAAAGGCAAATCAGGATCTATACTATAGAAGCAAGATGGTTGAATGAAGGTTGTGTTCCAAAGTTCGAGGAACATAGAGGATTAACAAGAGTTAGCACTTGCTTATATATGTTCACCTATCAAAGTGTAAGTATGATGCCCGAGGCTACAAAGGAGGTCTATGATTGGTTGGTTACGGATCCCAAAATATTAGTAGCAGCAGGGGATCACTGCAGGCTATTGGATGATGTTACAGGCCATGAGGTATATATGTTAATTATATTTCAAGTGATCATCGACTATCTAGATGTATAATTGCTATATATTTCAATATTTGGACGTATCTTAATTTGTTACATCAACTATAGATATATAATTGATCATGAGTCCAATATTTCTAAAATGCATATATAAATCCATCCATGCAGACTGAGCAGAAAAGGGGACATGTTGCTTCCACGGTTGAATGCTATATGAAGGAATATGGAGTGTCCAAGGAGGAGGCACATGAAGTGATAAAGAAATTCATAGAAGATGATTGGAAATATATCAATGAAGAGTTCATGAAAGAAGCTGCTGCTATTCCAAAGAAGATTCTCAAGATTTTTCTTGGTTATGCCAGAGTAATGGAAGCTCTATACGGGGATTTCTCCAATAACGGATATGATGTTTCAGATACTACCACAAAAGAGATGATGGAAGCCTTGCTCGTCAACCCCATTCCTGTCTGATGATCGATAATGAAAGCTGCAGCCTTAAATATATCATTAATTATGCTTCTTTCAGGGTCAAAATGTCAATTATGCTTTATAATAAGCTTTTTTGTAACCAGTGATTTCATGCTTTCTCTTCGTTGTTGTGCTTCTGCCTCTTGGTTTTCTGCTACTGATAAATAAAGTCCAAGCTGGATAGCATCTAAAAAAATAAAGTCCTAGCTAGGATCGTTGGGATCCTTTGGTGCTACCTTCTTGCATTGCATACTATAGACGTTTGGTCTATACACAATGTTTTATTATATTTACATGTTTGTTTTGGTTTCCCAAGCCGGTATCCAGAGCTTTGTCCCGACTAATCCGGTCAACTCGGATCACGCACCTGGGTATGGTGGTGGGTGAGTCTCCTAATGGGGATTTTCAGCGTACACAAAGACTCGAACCCAAGATTTCGCTTAAGCGGAACCAAGTCGCTTACCAGTTGGACCAAACCCACAATGATTATATTTACATGTTTATGATGATTGATGCAAAGAAAACTAGAATTATTGAAGGAATAGATTCTTAATGAACCAAATCTTTAAATAAGACTAAAACTTGTACTGCTTGCCACTGATCACTACAAAAGATGGAAGTAAAACATGAGTAGTTCACCAGTAGCAATCACTTAAACATATTAATTACCAAACAGAGAGAATGGCATGCAGTGCAGCTCCTGCAGCAGCAGTGCCCACAGTTGGAGTAGTCCGTAGAACTGTGGATGTCCAAATCTGCGTTTGAGTGACTTCTTCATCGACCTCGCACGCACCCCCACGATAAGGTGAAGATGGGAGGGATAAATTCTACTTGGGAGGGCCAAAAAGATAACAAAATCACTTAAGAGGACCAAAAAATGTATTGATTGCTTGTTTGGGGTGTCAATAAAAGGGGTAATAAAGTACTGACATAAAGAATCTAAGACTAGAACACAGGTTTCCAAGAACCAAAAATACATGCTCCTATTAGCTATAACTACATCTGAAAATTGCTTTCTAATTTTTGAGAATTCCTCAGAAATTTTTTTGCACAAAGATAAGGTTAACCAATTTATTTTTATTTTTAATTAGAACCACATTTAAGTCATGCATGCATGAAACTGTATATATTACATTTTTTTTGGTGGAATATTACATTTTTTTTTACATGCGTAGCAGTATTGCATTAGGGAACCAATATTATATTCACATCACACATTGTTTAAAAACCAACCTTAATTGACTATTCCTCTCTTCATGCGTTTTTCTAATTATCTTACATGACTTCAACTTGTTTGAAAATTTCTCCAAAACTGGTTTCCAAGCAGCAACTTTTCTCATATTTGTGCCCAGCGGGTAGCCCAAATATTTGAAAGGGAAGTTTTCCGGCCGACTGTGGAGTAAACCGGCAATATGAGACACCTCCTCTTGTTTTAAGGCGATCCCGATGACACTACTTTTGGAGAAGTTGATGTGCAACCCGGATAAGACAGTAAAGATTCTTAAGCATCGTTTGAGGTTGATAAGGAATTGAGGGTCCGGTGGTGAGAACAACATTGTGTCATCCGCGTACTGTAAAATGGAGACTGGAATGTCCTGAATGTTTACCTCCTTGATCAGGCCAAGGCTGCGGGCTTTGGCGAGTATAGATGGAAGTCCTTCAGTCGCTATATTAAAGAGGAAGGGGGAGAGCGGGTCTCCTTGATTAAGGCCCCGACCGGTAGAGAATTCCAACGTTGGTGAGCCATTAAGCAAGACTGCAATTTTCGTTGAGGATATGCACTCGTAAATCCAGCCACTCCATTTTGCTCCGAACCTCATTGCTTCCATAACTTGCATAAGGTAGTCCCATTCCACGGAGTCAAATGCCTTTCTAAAATCGATCTTCCAAACGATGCTCCTTTGATTGCGTTTCTTTAAATCGGTCACCACCTCACTTGCGAAGAATGCACTGTCCATTATGTTTCTGCCTTTGATGAAGGCTGATTGTTGATTGCCAATTGTCTGAGGCATAACATGTTTGATCCGGAGGGACAAGATTTTTGCAACAATCTTATACAGGCCGTTAACAAGGGTGATGGGCCTAAAGTCGTCGAAGGAGGCAGCCCCTGGTTTCTTTGCGATAACGGTCATATAGGCAGTGTTTACGCCTTTTGGAAGCTTTCCACTATCTGCAAAATGCGAAACCAAATCAAGCAGGTCATGGTTAATGAAACTCCAACACTTTTTATTGAATCCGAAATTAAAACCATCGGGGCCTAGTGCTTTAGAGCTATCACAGCTCCAAATTGCGTCTTTCAGCTCGTCCATGGTAAAATCCCTCTCAAGCCAACTTGCGGAGCTCGGTTCCAGTCTTTTAAATTGGAGGGAGCCAATTGTAGGTCTCAGCCCAGAAGATCTTCCGTATAGATTAGCAAAGTAATTCCTGCATTCCATCTTAACCACATCAGGGTCCTGAATTGGCACACCGTTTACTTCAACATGATCAATACGGTTTTTCTGGCCCCTATTGCACGCAGACAGGTGGAAGAATCTAGTATTCCGGTCCCCAAACTTGCACCATTTAATCCGGGATTTCTGCCTCCATATGTTCTCATTTTGCTTCGATTTGAGGTCCAATTCTGCTTTTGAATCACATTGCAGGCCATATTCCGAAGTAGATAGGGGCCTAAGATCCACAATTTTATCCAGGTCATCTATTAATTGTTGGAGTTCTTCAATACGACCAGACAGGTTGCCGAAAACCTCTCTATTCCACTGGGATAGTAACTGCCGCATCCTGCTCAATTTCTTCAGCAATTTGAATCTGCCAGGGAAATCGCGACAAGCTTCTTCCCACATACCGAAAATTATTTGCTTGAAAATTGGGAATTCCCACCAAGCAGCAATAAATCTAAATGGCCTGTGACCCCATGACATATGTTCCTGAGTCAGTATTAGTGGACAGTGATCCGATCGCAGCTTACGTCCAGCTTTCAGGAGTAGATTAGGAAACCATGTACACCACTCGCCTTCAGCAAACAGTCTATCAATCTTACTGGCAGATAGAGTATTACCCTATGTGAATTGTCTATTACACAATGCAAATTTAATTAAGTTTGTGCTCTGTAAGAAGTTTTGGAATGCCATCGCACCTCTATTACATAGTCTCCCGCTCGATCTGTCTGATTGCGAGAGGGTCTCGTTGAAGTCTCCAAAAACAAGCCATGGAGCCTGAAAATCCTATTTCAATCTTGCCAGAGAATCAAACATCTGCACCCTTTCCTCCAGATTAGAAGCACCATAGGCACCACACACCGTGACTCTTTGTTGGCTCTGCGCTATAATACCTTCCACAATAATCCAATGATTATTTACAACTGATCTGACCACCTTAAGAAAGTCGACATCCCAAATAAGAATTAGACCCCCTGCTCTTCCCCATGCGTCAGCTGCAATAAAATCAATATTTCCTTGCCCCCATATTTTATGACATAGAACCAGGTCCATCTTTAGGCATTTGGTTTCCGACAAGAAGATCAAATTAGCATTCAAATTCTGTATAAGCCTTCGAATTTGACTTTGTTTATCCCCAGAGCATACTCCTCTAATATTCCATGCATTGAAGTTGATCATAATAACATTGACAGATGCACTAATAGGAATAAAGAAAACAGGAGGGCCTAACCTTCAGCCCTGGACTTCGCCCAATCGAATGCTTCCTCAATCACCATCTCCTCAACGGTGTGGTCGACCTCTTCACAGCAATTTGCTCTATCCCATCCGATAATATCTCCAATTTGGTTTGTCTCCCTAGCTTCCAAAGCACTAAAGGAGACTGGCACCAGCTCTTCGCTCACCTTGGCCTTGCCAGCTCTCTTATTCATTCGTCGGATGACCGACTCAGACTCAAGTTGATGGCTCTCAGGGGTTGTAACAACACTTCCCATCTTGGTAAGGTACTTTAATTTCTGATTTCTACCCACGTTCATCTTCTGCAGAATTTCCTTGACCTGTCTTTCAACTGCAGTGCGGAAAGAAAAGTAACTATTAATACTGGGGGGAGAGGACGGGGAACCACACCAAAGTGATAAGGGACCAGATTTTTGATATGCGCTCGAGGAGGCGAATCCTTCATTCAGGATTGGCCCCATAGGAATTGGATTTCTTGATGGGGTGCTATTGGTAGATGGGCTGGATGGGTACGGTACGAGGGGCAGAGTAAATGGGCTTACTGAAAAAGGCCTGGTGATATATGTAAGGTCAGAGAAGGCATTGGTTTGTGAAGTGGCGGTTAAGGGTGCTGTGGGGCTTGGGGCGAAAGGTGCGGGGGAGTGGGGCTCAGTGGTAGGCACTATGATCGATAGAGACTTAGTAGGGCCAACAGTTGGGAAAATTCCCTCATGCTCTTCTGGTTCCGAGGGAATGGATGTCGACGACTGTGCCCCCTGTGACAGCTGTGGCGGTTCCTGATTTGAAAATATCTGGTCGATGATTGGGCGAAGCCCAAAGGGGTCCTCGGATACTGGGGAGGCATTAAGAGACTGTTGGTACTCATTATCTAGGGAACAGGATTGTCGAGGTTTTGATATGGCGCATGCAGGGTCACCGAGTGTGGTAGGTTGCACCGATGAGCTCGCCGGAGTTTCCTTGTTTCCGTTGTCTTCATGGGAGTTGCCTTGGTCACTCATGTCATAGGCGCCATGCTTGGGCCAATCCCAATCCAAGGGATCATATTGGGATTCGAACAGGCCAATTTCGTATCGTCGTTGGCCAATCTTTACAGATAACAACTTATTGATGAATGCGTTGCTATCAGTCAAGATTAATATTTCTGCAACATATGATTTTAACTTATTAATAATATCACTCGATTAGCATAAAAAAAAATTAATTAACGATAGATTGATGATCCCTTCTGCTATCTGATTTGTTAAGAACTGCATGAGCAGCTAAAATAATACTACCCTCCAAGAGAAATCAAGTTAAGGTTCAAAGATTCTAACCACAACATATATATCAGCTGGCACTCAGTTCATAGAAAACCAAAAAGGGTTGGTGGGTGAAGCTTTGTTTTCAATACCAACTGGACTAATTGATAATTAATAAAACCATTGTTCATGAACTGTTCTTAAAAAAATTATCAATTCTATCTTAAACTCTGTGTGACCTATTTTTGTTATTAATGAAGAATGATTAATTAATTAATTAGCATAAAAAAAGCAAAAAAAAATCAATTCTGTCAAGCAATAGTCATTATAACTCTGCTACCAAAAATTTTTAGGCTGCCAATTGAGGGCCCAGCACCGATTTTGAATTTTTTACTCCAACAAATGGGAAAGATTATCATCAGTTTCAGCTGCCTGTGAAGCTAACACATACGGTGGGATGCATGTGGCTTAGATGTCTTAACCAATGATGAACAGTTGAAGCATCATTAATTAATTAACTAATTAGCATAAAATTTTTAAATAGTTGGAGTCCACAAGGTTTTGAGTTTATTACTCAAACAATTGGAGAAGATCATCTACTAGTGAAACTAACACATAGGCTATCTTAAGCTCTTATCTCTATCTCTAAATTACGAAACCGTGAAACCTTTTGTAACACTGATCACTCTATATATATATAATAATAATAATAATAATAATAATAATAATAATAATAATAATAATAATAGCGGTGGTATTATTGGGGAACATCTTTTTGTCCATTTCTTTGGAGTTCGAACCAGGACAACATTTTGTGTTGTCAGTCTCTCGCCAAAATCTCCAAATTAACCCCAATATTTTCAATTAATTGATTTGACCCTCTCTATTTTATATAAGTTATAAAATTATAAAAGTGTGCTAGTATTTTTGGTTTGAGGAATGAAAATTGAGCTAGTTTAGTTTTTTTTTTGTGCTAATTAACGAGAGGATTGTTAGTTTTTTTTTTTCACATACAATTTGATTTTCAATTAGTCAAAATCAGATAATTGATGTTCAATTTAGTCCAAATCAAGGCTTGTTATGCGATTGTAGCTCTCAGATAATTGATGTTCAATTCAGTCCAAACAAGGATGAATTGGTTGAGCTTGATTATGACCATCTTTGCCTGATGCCATAAAGATGATGAGCATCCTCAATTTCCAATTATATAATTTTTTAACACAAATGGCCAAAATTGAGGTAGATATATGGGGAAAAAGAAACAATATATATATGTATTCTAGTCCACTTGGGGAATATGTTGGTTTCTGTGACAAAATAATGTAAGAAGCAAGCAAGAGGATTGGATGCATGGTTGTTTTGGTTGGAGATGCATGGGTATTGTTGTCGTTTACTAGCTATGTTGATTCCATTCTATTTTGGTTCTTTTTTTTAATAGAACCCACATTCCCCAATATTATTGGCGGTCGGGGAGAGAGAATATATACACTCACTCTTAACTTTTAAATTTTGTCATAGCATTTTATGATTTTGGTTTAATTTTTATTTCAAAATCTTTCAAATTATAAAAATATAATAATTTAAGTTTATTGTAAATCTAAAAAATCTGATTTATATAATACATAATCAATATTTTTATAATAATAATATAAATCCTTAGTCTTTCTATAATCTTCTTTGTAATGTAAATACTTAGCATCTAAAATATTTAGATTTACAATTATAATTATTTTTCATGTTAAATAATATTTTTAAAATTTTATTATAACTGTAATTATAATATATAATTATTTTTAACTAGAGTTGCAAATACTACAGTAGTTTTGCATATAATTTTAACGTATGACACATTGAATATTTAATTTCGGACTTCCCCCACAGATCTGTTTTTCTCCTATAAATACCATAACAAGGTAATTGCTGGTCCAACACCACAGGAAACACACACTAGCTCTCACTTAAAGAGTTATATATAGCTGCAGACTCTTTTCAGACAATTAATAGACATATGGAAGCTCCTGCAGCAGTTGAAGTAGCCCGTAGAACCGTAGATTTCCATCCCTGCGCTTGGGGTGACTTCTTCATCAAGCATGCACCCCATGATAAGGTGAAGCAGCTCTTAGCTATAACCTTCCTCTTCTAAAATTACTGCTCAAACATATCATTATTTCTAACTGGCCGGAGCTGATTAATTAACTCATGCAACTAATAATAACACATTATTGCATCCAGCATGTTAAAGATAAAAGATCTCATTGATATTCTTGCAAAAAATAAGAGGGTGCATGTGGTTTCCAATTCGAGTCCCATATTCTTCATCCATTATATATAAAAAAATTAAAAGATATAATATTTGTCAAAGACCAACTCAACCCAAACGGAACTTGAGCTTTTGAATAAACTTTCAAGAATATGTAATTTTATTTGGTTACCGTCTCTACTTAATGATTTGATTTTCTCTGCAGATGTTGGTAAGTGCATGGACCGAGCAAGTTGAAGTGTTGAAAGAAGAAATGAGGAAGATGCTGACAGAAGATGCAGATGATACTTTGGAGAGACTGAAATTAATAGATGCGGTGCTTCGACTAGGAATTGGATACCATTTTGAGGGGGAGATTGAAGAAGCATTAGAACACATTCACAAGATGCATCAATACTCTGGTGATCAGGATCTTGTTACTGTTGCACTTAGATTTCGGTTGCTTAGAAAACACGGCTATTATGTTTCATCTGGTAAGTGATTTCCTCTACTGTGACCAGTAAGTATTGTGGAAGTATATTAACATGTATACTATATGTAACATAATCAATGGGTTTGTAGTTCATTGGTACTCTTCAGGTGAAATCTCGGATCCGAGTACCACCTTAACTATTTACCGGTATAAAAAATACAATATGTGTCATACCTGGGTTGGATCAGAAATTAAACATAAATCAAATCCGATTAGGACATTGCACATGTCCAATCTTACCAAATAGAACCAATGTTTTTCTATAAGAGATTTTTAAAAACACTTCTCGGTTTATTTATTTGATCCTTCCTGTTCATATTTGATTTTTTTAAAAAAAAATTGGTCTGATCGATATCATCTCATCAGAACATATGTACCCTTGTCTGAACCAGATGTTTTCGACCAATTTAAGGACGAAAAGGGCAACTTTATGGAAAACCTAAGCCAAGATTTGGAGGGGTTGTTAAGTCTATACGAGGCTTCCTTCCTGAGTATGCAAGAAGAGAAGGCACTTGATGATGCACTTGACTTCACCAAGGCACACCTTAAGTCCATGGTTGGCCAATTGCCCTCTCCTCTTGCGAAGCAAGTTAGGGATGCCCTATATCGGCCGATACACTGGAGGCTACAGAAGCAAGAGCAATTGAATTACATCTCCCAGTACGAGCAAGAACAAGCACACAATGAAGCTGTTCTGAAGATGGCAAAGCTTGATTTTAATATAGTGCAAGCTTTGTATCAGGAGGAGTTGTGTAATTTGTCAAAGTAAGTCATTTTTTTTTTTATCAGAAATATAAATTCATTTAAAACACTACTTAAATTACACTAAACTCAACATATATAATGCAACTAAATAACAAAAGTAAGCTAATATAATATAGTGCAACCTTTTGTGTGTGTGTGTGCGCAATTATCTTCAGGTGGCGGATAAAGATGGATTTGACAAGAAAGCTACCATTTGCTCGGGACAGAATGATTGAGAACTACTACTGGGCATTAGCGGCGTACCCTGACCCAGAACATGACTTCTGCCGAATAGCTTTTACCAAATGGGCTTCGATTGCTTGCATACTTGATGACATGCACGATGCCTATGGTACCTTTGATGAGCTTCAGAAATTCACTAACACCATTGAAAGGTTTGTGCTCTTTAATTTTTCTGTGTTGTAATATGGTATTGGATATGCATATTTATATGAGTACTATATGTAAATGGAATATGTATATAGCATCAAAAAAATATATGGAATATGTATATATCCTTAATTTTCAGGTGGGATACGAGCATGGAAGATCTCCCAGAGTACATGAAGCATTTGTTTGAGGCAATAGTAATATGTCTTAAAGAAACAGAAGAAGAAACAACCAGGAGAGGAAGGCCGTATTCTGCAGAATATGTTAAAAAAGCGGTAATTATAAGTATATACATAATACTAGATGTCCATACATATAGTATATTTTAATAAAGTTGAAGCAAATAATTAACAGACATGGAATTCACGTCAATATTGTCTCAGGTCACTATGCAAGTTAGGGCCTACTTCACAGAAGCGAAATGGTTCAACCAAGGCCACATTCCAACACTTGAGGAATACAGACAAAACGGGGTTATTACAAGTGTTCTGCTTCTACTCCCAACTGTTTGTGTTGGTGGGATGAGCGGTGCTTCAAAGGAGGTGTTTGATTGGTTAATTGCTATTCCTAAGATGGTAATAGCCTCAGGGGATCATTGCAGGCTCATGGATGATGTCGCAACCCACGAGGTACGACAATTTGATTGGTTAATTGCTATTCATTGGATGATGTTCATGAAATTGTAGCCTTTTAATGTAAATGATTGTTGGTATATAGCTTATATATGTAACTGAGCAATGTTAAAATGCAGTTTGAGCAGAAGAGGGGACATGTTGCTTCATCGGTTGAATGTTATATGAAGCAATACGGAGTGTCAAAGGAAGAGGCACGCAAGGAGATACAGAAATTTTTTGAAAACGATTGGAAAATTATGAACGAAGAGCTTATTAAAGAAACTGCTGCTGCTGCTATCCCAAAGAAAATCCTGAGGTTTTTCATAAATTTTCTCCGAATAATGGAAGCCTTGTACAAAGACGGATTCGATGGTTATACCAACGCCAAAACAGTGACTAAAGAAGCCTTGACAGCCTTGCTTGTGAATCCCATACCCATCCAAGCAGGAGAGAGCCTCTTCTGCTGATTTAATTAGTGAATGTATTATGCATTATCCTCTTTTAAGGAAATAAATTATTCTGTTTAATTTGCTCTTGGCAATTCTGGTGTTTTGTTTGTTCTATTATTCTGTTTTACTGCATTATGTGTTCTCTGCTGCAAGTTAATAAAGTTGAACAATTGATTTGCGCTTGGTTAAATATAGTTGCTGGATAGGAGCCATGTGCTGTGTTAATTTGTTTAATGGTAATTGATCTTGATCTCCACTAATTATGAGTCAGCTACGAGCTGTATATACATTGAGGCTCTCCCAAAATTAACATAATTTAGAAATGAGATTCTCATAAAGATCCAATGAATCATAGATAGAACTGGACATCCTGGGCAGGCAGATATTTAAAAGTTTTAAGGAATGGACATCTTTTTTTTTTTTTTTTGAACAGAGAAGGAATGGACATCCTGGGCAAGCAGATATTTAAAAGTTTTTAAGCCACCAGAGTGCAACTCTCACAGTTTGAACCCAAATTAAATATTATGATTGGCATTGGCAAGCGCACAACATGAAATGTTACACAACCTTTGTAAATTCGCTCGATATGATGAGAAGCCTTAAATCCATCCAGGGAAATCTTTGCCCTGTTTCAAATGCTCAGTTATAGCAAAGAGTGAAGCCAAACAGGGTATAAAGTTGATGACCACACCAGAAAAAAACAAATATAAACTATGGAACACCCTATCTACATAACCCTTGAAGCTCCTTTTCCCAAGCTGAATGAATAAGAGTCCCAATGTTCCCAGTGTTTCAAGAACCAAGGTTCTGAAATAGCTCCGGAAGATGTGCATTGGTCAACTTGGTTCTCTTGCTGATCTCGTGCTTCTTCTTCTTGGTCTTCTGCTTGGGGGCAATGCCCTGCACCTGTGCTGCAGCCCTCCTCTTTGCAGTGTTGGTTGCAGGCTTCATACCATTCTTTTGGAGATCCTTCTCGATGTCAAGCATATCACGAGGCAATTCGATTCCCCGAAAAAGCAGTTTAAGGTCATCATCCACCTTAAATTTGATCATTCTAGGGTCATTGGGATAGGCAATATCCTCCTGCGAGTCGAAGTTCGATAGTAGCCAAATACTGCCCTCTGCTTTCAGAGCCTGCAAAAAGAACAGTTTTTTTAATGCTCTCCTTGAGAGAAATGGACATTTAGTTCTACACAAACTTTGCTAAAACCGAATAGAGATTACACCATGCCACAGATTAGAGTGGAAAGTAGAGCTAAGCCAACTGCACATTAAGCTACCGGGCATGAGCTGATATCTCTGTAAGCTCAGCTATGTGTTCAACAATACTTACCAGGTATACAAGCTTGGGGCAACAGATTCCACCTAACTCAAGCTCCAGTTACCTAATCTAGGCTCAGAATCGATAATGAAGATGTGAAGGCTCTAAATATTCAGTCTGCTTCAATCAAGAAACATATCTCTGAATGCTAAGAACGGTTGCCTCAGAGAGAGTAAAGGGACAAGAAGGAAAAGTCGCACTCCTAAAAAAATTCCACTGATCAAGTGAATTATTTATTCTCCTTCTAACAGTTAGGGGCTTCACTGCTTTATTGAGCATATCACAGACAATCATTTCCTTTATTTGAGTATTATCTACAGACAGTCAGTTGATAATTTAACATATGATACATGAGATCCAACAAATACAACAGATGCGCATCAATAAGATGAAAAATAGATGTACCTGCAAGTCCTCCATTACAGTTGGATATGCATCCTTGAGATCAATGACGGCAATGCCCTCCGGATACTTCCGTATCAATGTAGTAAGTTGAGTCTTGTCCTTTACATCATGCTTGGACTACAAACAATTTAAAACCCATAATATCATCCTCCACAGAAAGAAAAATGTAGCTGCTAAATCAAAGGCAATGAGCCAATCACTGATCCAAAAATGTGGCAAGCTATCAGGTTTCGCAACTGCAGAGACTCACCTTGTAAGCAAATCGCCTCCCATCGTAGCTTACTTTAAGGTTGTTCTTCAAACTGTCAAACACAGCTTTATTGGAGTTCACATCAACATAACATGCCTCGTTTATTTGCTCAGGTGTTAGAGCTTGCCGAGTCTGGAAACAGGCAAAACAGTAATCAGATGTCTAACTTCCAAGTTTCAGTACAATGCATAATCTGTTCAAGAGCTATTAACTTTCCAATTGAAAGTCCTATGGAGTTACAACTCCTTAAACCATATCTCTTCCACTATAACAGTCAATTTGCAAGAGAAAAGAAGAAGGTTGGTTCAAGATGAAACCTCCGGTCAAGGCCAACCATCCAGGATCACAAGAGGCAATTACAGAGCAAACACAATCAGAAGGTTTCAAAGGCTAGAAAACAACAATGTCATCAGTTCTGCAACAGAGTAAGTTTTCAAGGCTAACTAATCACAGAGGTCATCTGCAACGGATCTACTAATCTGTAAACCGTGACTATGATAATTGGTGGATTCCAAAGGCTGCAACTAATCAAGATGACCAATTCTATGATTAGTTGCCCAATTCTATAACTGGACAGAAGGTAGCATCTACTTCCTAAGTTTATGACCTTTAAAAGAAGTATCTATATCCCTGCCATCAACATATAGCCAATCAATCAATAACACAAATGCCCCCTAAGTCCACTGAATAATAAATCAACATTACTGCAACTTCAAAGTCTTACATCCCAAAAAGACTAAACATTTCCCTAAACTTGCCATACATCGTAACATTTCAAATAAGAAAACAAATTATAATAAAACAACAAAGGAAAACCCAGGAGACTGAACCTCTAGGAGCAAATCAATCACTCGCTTGATCTGAGCACCGACTGGGGCTTTCCGGATACTATTAATGTGCTGAAGCCTCTCGGTGTCATTGGAAAACTTCACCGCCGGTGCAGGTGGCCTTGCGCTCGTCGATGCAGCGGCCGGCTTCGCCGGCGTGAAGGATTTAGCCGGTCCCGGCCGAGAAGCAATGCTGGAGAGCGTGTTCTGGCACTTCTCCTGCTGCCTCTTGAACTTGTTTAATTGCTCTTGCAGAGCCATCTGCAGATAAGACACACAAAACCCACAAATCTTCACTCCAAAAAGTCCTAAAATTTAGAATCCCACGACATCAAATCGAACGGAAATGAAAACCCTAATAAGGGATTTGCGAATTTGTAAAGTGGAAGAAAAATTGAGGGATTGAATTGGAGAAAGGAACAATCTTGAATATCATCATCATACCGTGGTTTTAATTGTTTCAAATTAGATCGAAAATACCCAAATGTTGAGGCGAGATTTCGTTGACTTGGGTATTTGAGAGAAGAGCAAGGCACGGGCTTTCTTCGTTTAATTGTGTTAGCGTTAAAATGGCAGGCAAATGTCCAATACTTCGCCTCCCTCTTGGTTTTATGGCTTCCAACAATAAATTGTTGGAAGTTAATCCAGATAATAAATTTAATGGGCACAATAACTTCATTAAATTATATCTAATTACCTTCGTTGATAAATGGAATATGTCTCTCCCATATTCCCTAATCCCCATGGAAAATACAAAACTTTTTTGTGGTAAAGAAAAATAAATATAAAATTTTATTAATTAGTTTTACTAGTTTTATTTGGATTTTTTAAAAATAGAAATTAGTTTTATTTTATCCGGATGTCATTCTAGGGATTAAACCTTTCATATGTACAATTAAATCTCTAAACTCCTAAATTTTAAAAGCTCAAATACTAAACTTAAACTTTGTTACTTAATTATAGTTGATGCTTTATTCATATAATACATAAAAATGAGAAAAGAAATTCTTTTATAAATTTATTCATCATGATGTGTGCTGGTTCATTATGGGTAGCCTGGATTACTACATATGTCTTAAAAGGACGCAGTTTCTGGAGTATCCCTCTCCCTTCAAACTGTTCTTGACTTCTTGGAGTATGAGGAAGATTTTTAAACTCAGGCCTTCATTTGTTGCGAAAATACCTTTGTTTGGTGGGATAACTGGCATCCGCAGGGGCCTCTTCATCTTTTATTATCTGCTGGCCGCATCCCTCAAACCAAAATCCGAATCCAAGCAAAGATAAGTACTTTGATTTCTGGAACTTTGTGGCTCTGGCCAAGCAGTCGAGTTCCTCTTATTGCCATTCTAAAGCAAATTGTTGAATCCTTAATTACCCCTTCTAATAATCGTGATATGATTTATTGGACTCTCTTTCCCTCTGGAAATTTCACTGTCAAAAGTGCTTGGCATCATATCCGAGACAAAAGACCTCGTGTGCCTTGGTTCAAATTATTATGGTCCATGGGATATATACCTAGGCACAGCTTTATCAGCTGGCTGGTAATCTTGGATCGCCTCTCTACTCGTGATAGATTGCTCCTTTTGGGGTGTTATCTCTGATGCTTGTTGTCTCTTCTGTTCCCAGTCTGTTGAATCTAGGAATCATCTTTTCTTCCAATGTCCTTATTCAAACACTGTCTGGAATCAAATGCTCAAGCTCTGCCACATCCAACGATCAGCTGATTCCTGGCCAAATGAATTCTATTGGGCTCAAAAATTTTTACAAAAGAGAACCTTGCAGGCTTTGGTGCTAAGGCTTGCCTGGTATGCATCTATTTATCATCTTTGGCGTGAAAGAAATGCATGGTTTCACACTTGCTGCTCTCGGCCTCCTGATGTGTTTGTTGCAGATATTTGTACTGATTTGAAGATGCGCTTCTATAGCCTCACCAATCTTAAGCCTCGAAGACTCTCTGCTGATATGCATCGTTTATGTGTTTTTTGGGGACTAAAGTTTGCTGTTCCACATTGATTTCACTTGTAATCTGTTTGTTTCCTTTAAAACAGTGTACACATTGTTAGGGTTCTTTTTCCCCTAACTAAGTTTGCAAATGAGAAATTGATTTAATTCTCAAAAAAAAAAAATGGACATAACAAGGTTTACAATTTAAGTCGATGGGATTCAGAAAACATAAGGTTTACAATATAAGCAAAATGAACATTATAAAATAATTACAACTAGCGCGCCACAGAAAATCCGTTACTGTCAATTGATTTTGTAGTTTTCTCAACCACGGGGTTTTCTACATATATAAGTGTTCGATAATTTGCCTCGCACAAAAATGGGCAGCGTGGAATATGGATTGATTAATGTAGACAATACTGATCCCAACAAGCTAGACACAATCATCGCCCGAGGAGGAGAAGACAGGCTAAGCAACCACGGAATCACTCCGGCAAGAAGGGTGTTTCGATAGAAGCTCGATGTCCCGGAGTTTCAAGAACCAAGGTTCTGAAAAAGCTCAGGAAGATGTGCATTGGTCAACTTGGTTCTCTTGGTTATCCCGCCCTGCTTCTTCTTAGTGTTCTGCTTGGGGACTATGCCCTGCACCAGGGCTGCAGCCACCCGCTTTGCCGTGTTGGTAGCTGGCTTCATGTGATTCTTTTCAAGCTCCTCCTCAATTTTAAGCATATCTTTAAGTAATTTATCATCCCGACACAGCTCTTTAAGGTCATCATCCACCTTAAGACCCATTTCTTTATGTAATTTATCTCCCCGAAACAGCAGTTTAAGGTCATCATCCACCTTAAAACCCACCATTTTTTGGTCATTCGGATAGGCAGTGCCCTCCTGTGAGTCAGAGTTTAATAGTAGCCAAATATAGCCCTCAGCTCTCAAAGCCTGAAAAAGAACCATTTTTTTATAAAATGCTCCATCAGAAGAGTGAATTATTATCTATCCTCCTTCAAATAGTTAAGCAAAGAGGTGTGTTTAATGGGCTACACTGTTTTATTTAGCATATCACAAGCAATCATTCACTCCATCTGAGTATATCCACAAACAATCAATTGATAATTTAACATGAGACACAACAGATATAACAGACGAGATTCAATAAGATGAGAAACAGATATACCTTCAAGTCCTCCATTACAGCTGGGTATGCATCCACGAGTTCAAGGACATGAATTCCCTCCGGATATTTCTGTATCAACGTTAGCAGTTGAGCCTTGTCCTTTATATCATGCGTGGCCTATAAACAATTTAAAACCCACAATGTCATCCTCCATGAGAAGAAGAATGCAGCTACTGAATAAGAGACAATGAGCTAATATCACTTATGCAAAAATAAGGCAATCTATCATGTTTAGCAGCTGCAGAGACTCACCTTGTAAGCAAATCTCCTCCCATCATAGCTTGCTTTACAGTTGTTCTTCAAACTGTCAAAGACGGCTTTATTCGAGTTCAGGTCAACATAGCACGCCTCGTTTATTTGCTCAGGTGTTAGAGCTTGCCGGGTCTGGAAACAGGTTTCAAAACCGTAATCAGATGTCTAACTTCCAAGTTTTAGTACAAAGCATAATCTGTTCAAAATGCTACTAACTTAATTGCATAATCGACACAGAATGCAGATTACACAGCAATTGCTAATCAATAACTAGACAGAATGTAGCATTCTAACTGCGTAAGTTTGTGGACTTTATAAACAAGCATCATCAACGACATATAAATCACCAATCAAACCATACTAAATCAATAACATAATAGGCTCCCTAAGTCTACTGAATAAGAACAAACCGACATTACAATTTTCTGAATAATTTCAAATAAGAGCAAACGAAATTGAACCTCTTTGAGCAAATCAATAACGCGTTTTATCTGAGCACCGACGGGGGCTTTTCGGATACTATTAATGTGCTGCAGCCTCTCGGTGTCAATGGAAAACTTCACCGCCGGAGCAGTAGTCCTCGCACCCGCCGCCGGCGGCAAGGCGGAGGATTTAGACTGGCCGGGGCGGGAAGCAAGAGTGGAGATTGTGGTCTGGCACTTCTCCTGCTGCTTGGTGAGCTTTGTCAATTGCTGTTGCAGACCCACCTGCAGAGACAGATACAAGCATAGAAAAAACTTTACTTTAAAACCCCCTAGAACCCAGAATTCCACAACACAAAAGAGAGAGGGAAAAGGGATTGCAAATTTGTAATCTTTTTATAAAAAGAAAAAAGATTGGGGATTGAATTGAGAAGGTGAAATCTTCGATCAACATCATACCATTGTTTTACTTGATTATGTTGATTTGGGTAGTTATTATGTTTTTGTAATTAGGTTATTCAATTGGTGCGAGTCGATCACAATAAACCAGAGGTGAAATATTCTGTTTGGAATTGTTACCCTAGTTTACTATTTATACAGATACCAAAGCCACCGACTTATGTTTCCTACCGATGTGGGATTAAAGTGCCAACCAATACTAATATAAAGATTCTTTTTTTTTTATTATTATAATGACCAAATACTTATTGGACAAGGCAAAGTCAATACTCCATAAAACCTTCGGTTATACCAATACATTTTCCCGCCAAAATCTATTTCCCCGTCCCGCCAAAAAAAACCCACTCGATCATTCCCTCATCACCACATATTCACCCATTCTCGAATGGTCGGTTACATTTGTATATCCTTCCTTCTTTTTGGTTATACGTTAGGTAGACAAAGTGTTCGATAAATTGCCTCAACGAGAGTAGAATATGGAAGATATTGACAGCAACAAGAGAGCCAGGATTGCCGGAGGAGGAGGAGGAGAAGACAGGCTGAGCGATCTGCCGGACAATGTTCTCCAACACATCCTCTCCTTCCTCGGCGACACGAAATTCGCGGTCCGAACCTCCGTCCTCTCCAAGAGATGGAAAGACGTGTGGACTTGTGTTCCAGCTCTTAACCTCACCAGCGAATCATTCACCCGGGTATCCTCCTTTGCCCCTTTTGTCAATAGAGTCTTATCTCGCCGTAATCCTGGCTGCAAATTGGGCAAAGTTTCCTTCTTTCGCCGCCTCAAGTTCGATTCCTCGCTCACACACAAGGTCACTGACTATGCTTTGGCTCGTGGTGCCAACCACCTTATCGTCGAAGCTAGAAGCGACTGGCGCGATTCCAATCCCCCTCTCCCGGCTCCGCTAAGCTTTAACTGCCCGTCCTTGACAAACTTGGAACTCTGCGGATTTGACATACCTGGCCCGGTTGGGTTCAGGTTAGTTACTACATTGAGCCTCAGAGGCTGCAAGTTGTCCTATGGGGACAATTCTGGTGAATGCTTTGACCCTTTTGCCAAATTTCCCAATTTGATTAACTTAACTCTCCATGCTTGCGAAATTGGGAGTTTCAAGGTTTTGAAAATTTCTGGAGACAAAATGCTGAATTTGAGTATGATTATGATGTACTACGGGTCCTCCTGCCTATATCCGGGCTGCAAGCTGGAAATTTATGCACCGAAGCTTACATTTTTCAGCTACAAACGCTCTGATGCAGTGGCTGTCTCGGATATTAACCTGCCTTCGCTGCAATACTCATATGTTCATGTTCCTCTTCCGTCGGAGCTAGCTAAACCTTTTCCTTTACCCAAGAAAAAATATTTAAAACGTCTTGAAGAACATAGGAACAGTACCTACCACAGTTTGTTCAATCTGCTGCAAGGGCTTTGCAATGCACAGCATCTCACGTTATCATATTCAACTATTACGGTAAATAAACATGATTTTGGTTATGTTGTTGATATCGGATTGTGTTGTTTTTATCTTACTCTTTGGTTTCCACCAACTTTCGAAATGTTCTTATACAAGGTGTAACTCAAGAATAACCCTTTCCGAGCCTTGTGTTGTGATCAAGTGCATATGCTGACCAGATTCTATTGTCCAACCATTCGGTGCTAATTCAATGGCTAATGTGAAATTTTCATGACTTGTGTACGTAGACTATGGATGTCGCTCCGCACATGTCACTGAATCGACCTTCTCCTTTCCATAGATTGAAATCATTGAAGGTGGTCATAAATTGGCGGGATATTTGTTCTTTCGTTCCTCTAAACGTGATGAAAGACCTGCTTAGTGGCTCTTCATGTGCAGAAGATATGTGTGTCGAGTTTCTAAAGGTATATTTGCAATGCTTAAAATTCTATTATGTTGTTTAAGATATTAGAAAACTACCAGGGTTTTGTGAACATTAGTATTGGCAGTTGTGGGTTGGTCACAAAATATGCCTTGTTATTTCTATCTTTTGTGATTACCAACAGTGATGGGATCTGTGGTGGCTAGTCATTGCTGTCTATAATTGATACTGATTGGTAACAATTGTCTGGCAACTGCCTGGTATAACAGTTTCTAGCTCAAATAACAATTATGCCCTGGCCTGCCTCTTGAGTAAGTGAGTTTCATTGAGACCGAGTTTTTTCTTCCTACTTGGGTGTCTCTGGTTTGGAACTGACACTTATTCTTCACTATTCTTTTCCCACCCAATGGCTTTGCTGTCTTTTACAATGCATATGTTGTTCTCGCTTTAGAGAGGAGATGGCTAGTTTTTGTTGAAGCACTCACTGGGGATGCTTGACCATTAAAGCCATTTTACATTTCAGATGATATGATAGGAATCTTTGCTTTTTGTTTATACATCCATTAAAAAAATTTCTTGAGAGAATTATTTGATATTTCTGTAGGGGGAATTCTGAAGGTTTGCGGCAGTGACATTTCCGGAAAGTATGGAGCATTGTAAGATTTCGCCATGGGATTTTCATGTTCGTTTTCTTTATTTCCTCTTTTGTCCATCTCTTGATGCTCTGGTGAATTTGATGCTGCTCCGAGAAGCTTACATTGTATGTGGATGCTTAGTTAAGAAAAAGTTATTTTCTCCGTCTGTACCTCTATTTATCTGATCTTTTAGTTTAAGAAAGTGGTTCTTAGTTGTAATTGATTTGGGCAAAAATCTGGAGCGCAACAGCTTGAGAATAGCTTGAAACATGCACCAGTTTTACTCTACTCACATAATGTTGCAGGGTAAAAAAGATAACGTTCGTTTTGCGTCATTGTGAGGTTTAAATGCCGTCTTTTCTGGACTGAATAGAGGGTCTATGTGTGACTATGCGGATCGATGTCCTATCTCTGATGATGAGTTACTTGTGACACATGAGATAACCACAAACTTAATGTTATTTCAGTGTTCGTATTAACATGGATCTCCCTGAATGGCTGAATCCCACTAGAGAGAGTAACTTGGGAGTTGTGTGTCTTTTTTGCCAAGCGGTCCCATTACATCCCTATAGTTCATTTGGTTTGCAGCAAGGAAGTTAGTTATAAGTTTTGGTATTCATTATACATCACTCATCATGAGAATGGTAAATTAGTGCTATTCAGGAGAAAAAGGGAAAGGTAATGGATTGATAGTTTAGTCATAAGTGCCTAAGAAGTGATTCGTCTTTCCATTTATCACTGTATAACACTCTTACTGAAGGTATTCTTGATTGTTTGGTGTCCGATCAATAATTTCTTGTCTTTCATTGTATGTATACACATGCGCTATTTTTTCAACTTCTGAATATGAGACTATCTATTCTGGTAACTTATTGGACCTTTCTTATGCTACCACAGTGTGACATCTCCATCAAAAGCATAGACTTTCCACACTTCAACTGATGCTTTTAGTTGTCTTGCCTTTCCATTTTTTGCACTCTCGAATGCTTATTCCATAAGAAAGGAATGGTTATGTGTAGTGTGTATCTCAATGCGACGCCATCACGGGTATCGTCCCGCAAATCTTTGAAAATTTTAAATTCCTCTGTTTACAATGACTAACTGCTCTTATCAGCATTAATTACCCCACTTGACTAATTAACCCAATGGACTTGCTAGAGGAAAAAGAGATTCTTGGAAAATCTAAAAGCGTGTAGCCGGAATTCCATTTTCCTAAGCGCCCAAAAACAACACTTTAAAGCATGCGTGCATGCATATACTCCTTTAAATCTAATCATGATTCAACCTCCTCACTTGCCAATTCACATTCTTGAAACAAGGAAGTTGAGTAGTCATCAATTCCTTCCCTTTGACGAGAACCAGAAGAATAGCAAATATGGAGAAAACCCAGAAAAAGAAGAGCAGGAATAAGAGAGCCAGGGTCGAAGGTGGAGTAGGAGGAGGAGGACGTGAAGAAGAAGACAGGATAAGTGATCTACCGGACAATGTTCTCCAACACATCCTCTCATCATTGGACGACACCAAATTCGCTGTCCGAACATCAGCTCTTTCCAAGAGATGGAAGGACGTGTGGACTTGCATTCCTGATCTTCACTTCACCACTGAATCCTTCACCCGGTTATACTACTTTAACTGTTTTGTCAACACAGTCTTGTCTGGTCGTAATCGTGACTGCCAGGTTCGAAAACTTCACTTCTTCTTCTTCCGCCACTTTACTTTCCTGGAAAAGCTGGCAAATGAGGCTATCACTTATGCTTTGGATCACGGAGCCGACCACATTATCGTAGAAGGCCACTCTCTCTCTTACCGTCTACCTCCACAAGTCTTCAACAGCTTATCTTTGACAAGGTTGGAGCTCAAGGGTTTGCCCTTCGGCAGTCCTGTTGGGACGTTTACATCAATTACTACCTTGTATCTCAAGCACTGCTCATTCTACGGTTCTGGTGATTCTGGTGGCTGCTTTGATGCTTTTGCTAACCTTCCCTGTCTGATCAACCTAACCCTTTATTACTGTATTTATCAAGGATTCAAGGTTTTCAGAATATCAGGGCCTCAGATGCTGAATTTAAGTATAACCGGGATGAAGTATTCTCATGAATGGTTAGCTAAAGGCTGCAAATTAGAAATTTCCGCGCCAAACCTTACATTTTTCAGCTATGAAGAGTGTCGCGTAGTGGATTTCTCTGCATTTAATCTGCCTTCTCTGAAGAGATCAAAGGTTCATATTCAAATTCCAAGGCTACATCGACCTCTGGGTATGTCACAAAAACAATTACAAATCCTTGAAGAACATAAGAACAGTACCTACCACGATTTGTTCGTGCTGCTGCAAGGGCTTCGCAATGCACAACATCTCACCCTGTCATTTCCAACTTGCATGGTATGTAAACATGATTTTTAATTATGCATTTTATAATTTTCCATGCTTTTGTCTTTGGTTGAACTTTTTTGGTTTTCACCACAATTGATCTGTACTTACACAAGATACAATTCATGACCAATCTTTTTCTCTTTTCTCTTGTGGCTAGTGCTGTGATCAAGTGCATATATAGCTAGATTCTGTTACGTAATTTTTTGCTATTACCAAATGCCTAATATAAAATTTTTGTAACTCTTGTGTATAGACTTTGGATGTGGGTCTGCACATGTCAAAGCATGTACCTTCTCCCTTCCATAGATTGGAGTCATTGGAGATAGAACTATATCCACAAGATTATCCTTTCATTCCTGTACAAGTGATAAAAGACTTGCTCAGCGGTACTCCATGCGCTGAAATGAGTTTCAAGCCCGGAAGGGTACATTTGCGTCGCTTATTCTCTATAATATTTGCTTGATTAAGATTGTGTTGATTCGAGAATGTAGTTAACATTTTTGTTTCTTTTCTTTCCAGTATATATGATGAAGTTTGGAGGATGTGACATTTTTTTACTAGTGTGGAGAACTGTAAGTTTTTGCCTTGGCTTTTCAATTTTGTTTTCTTTATTTCCTCTTTTCTCGGTTCTTGATGATACGGTAAGTCGGTAACTTTGATGCCTGCTTGAAGCAGCATGCTATAGTGCAGTTTACATTATTTGTGGATGTTTAGTTAAGACAAATCAAGTTCTATTTATTCTGATCTTTTCAGTTTAAGAAAATGGTTTTAAAAAAGTTGTAAATTAATTCCAACAAAAACTTGAGCACAGCAACCTTAGGTAGGCTCTATACTGGACCAAATTTTGTTAGGTTTCAAATGTCTTCTTTTCTGTAGTGAAACTGTTGTGATAGTTATTTCAGTGTCTGCATTACTTGCTTCTCCTTGAATGGCTGAATTGTACTATAGTGTGACGACTTGGGAGTTGCTTTTGCTTTCCTTCCAACCGTGTCATTGCATCCCAATATTTAACAGGGTCTGAGGAATATACCAAAGACCATGTACTTGCTTTTTAAACTTTTATCTAACACTTATCATGACTCATGAAAAAGGAAGATCAGTGTTCATGAAGAGAAAACAAAGAGGTGAAAGTAGAATGGTAATTCATTCATATATAGTTATATATTGCAACCAATAATTTTTTTCTTGTGCTATGTGAATATGCGTTACATTCTCTCCTCAGTTTGGCATAAACATTTTTGTACATTGGAAATCTTCTACTATTCCGGTGATTCAAACAGTAGTGCAACTTAAAGCTAGTTGATCTCTTGCTATCATTCAACTACTGAATACTCGTTCTGGTAATCTTATTGCAAAACCTTGTTTTTAGAGCGGTACAAGGTACAACGTATTTGGGTGACATTTCCATAAAAGAGCAGAGAGCCCTTAAGAAGACAAGGCTGCGCTACACAAGAATGGCTATATCCCTGAACAAAAAGAATGTTTATGTTTTGACTCATATTTCCATTCCTTTCTATTCTTGACCTGAAGATGAATGTTTATGTGTTTACGTTCTAGTTGGATTGGATTGTTGAAACTCATTTTTTCCATTTTTCCTCCCCATCTTGTCTTTGTTGAGACTAAACTGCCAATTTTGGAATTGAGAAGTCATAATTCGTTATGTTGTTCTAGGCCCACTTTTTGTTGGGCCTGATTATAATTGATCTCAATTCTCACACAAAGTCCAAAAATGGTTCATCAGTAATACGACGTTGCCGCACGTAATGCTTCAGCCTGCAAATCTGCCTATATTCCTACAATTCCCCCCCTCCTACGACAACGAACTACTAACTAGAGTTGGAGATATGAACAACATCCAAAGAAAGAACAAGAACAAGAGAGCCAGGGTCGCAGGAAGCGGCGCCGGTGGACGACGGCGGCGGCCAGAAGAAGGCCAAGAAGACAGGCTGAGCGATCTGCCGGACAGTATTCTCCAGCACATCCTCTCCTTCCTCGACGACATCAAATACGTTGTTCAAACTTCACTTCTCTCCAAGAGATGGAAGCAAGTGTGGAGTTGCATTCCTGAGCTTCACTTCACCACCAAATCCTTAACCAACATATCCTCCTTCGCTCCTTTCGTCGAAACCGTCTTACTCCGCCGCAATCCCGACTGCCACGTCCGCAAACTACGCTTCCTCCGCCGCGGCGGTTTGGATAGATGTCTCACAAAGAGGGTCATCGATTATGCCCTAGAACGTGGCAGCAACCACCTCATCCTAGAATCCGGCGATCAAACAACTTTCTTTAACGTTACGAATCCGTTCTTTTACAACAGTAACCAATTCTTTACAACGTTGGAGCTCAAGGGTTTCTGTTTGTTGTTCTGCAATGTTGGCTTTCGTTTTACAGTAGTCACTTCATTGTGTTTACGAAACTGCTCATTCTATGATAACGATAGTACAAGTGAGGGTTGCTTTGATTTTGCTTGGTTTCCGAATTTGATCAACTTGACACTCAATGGATGCAGATTTGATCATTCCAAGGTCTTGAAAATATCAGCGTCGGAAATGCTGAATTTGAGCATAATTTCAATGACACACCCTTCTTCTTCTTCTTATGGAGGAGGAGGCTTGAAAGTGGAAATTTCGGCACCAAAGCTTACAGTTTTCAGCTACAAGAACTCTGCGGCCTTTGAGTTTTCAAGGATTAACCTGCCTTCATTGCAATGCTCGGATGTTGATATTCCTTTTCCATCGATCTTACAGGATTCTTTGGGGCAAGATCAATATTTAAGGCTTCTTGAAAAATTTAGGATCCGTACCTACCGTAATTTGTCTGTGCTGTTGCAGGGACTTCGCAATGTGAAATATCTCACGCTCTCGTATTCAACTGTTTTGGTAAATAAATCATGATTTTAGGCATGCCCTTTGATATGAGTTTGTCATGTTTTTATCTTTGGTTTAATTTTTTTGGTTTCCACCAACTATACTGTTGTTCTGTGCTTATATACTTGTATAAATTTTAAGACTAACATTGTTTTTTCTTGTGGCTTGTGTTTGTGATCAATATTCTATCTATTTTTTTAATGAATTCAGTGTTTTTCTCAAACTCATAATGTTGCAAAATTTTTGTATGTATAGACTATGGATGTTGGTCAGTGCACGCTACCTTCTCCCTTCCATAGATTGAAGTCACTGGTGGTGGAAGCATATACACCTGATTATCCTGTTATTCCTGCAAAAGTGGTAAAAGACTTGTTCAATGGGTCTCCATATGCAGAAAATATATGTGTCAAGTTGGGAAAGGTACTTTAGCATTGCACATATATGCTCTATAGCATTGCTTAAGATTCGTGATGATCGATTCGATCCAGGATGTATTGAACATTTTAATTTCTCTTTTTTTTTTTTTCAAGAAATTATGGTAAAAGGTTGCAGGATGTGAAATTTCCTACAAGTGTGGAGAACTGTAAGCTTTTGCCATAATTGGCGTTTCCCATGTCTGTTTCCCTTATTTCCTCTTCTCTCTGTCTCTTCATGATACTCAGAAGAAGCTTGCTGGTGCAGCTTACAATCAATGTGGATGTTTAGTTAAGTCAAAAGTAATAATAGTATATGTATATGATCTTTTCAGTATAAGCAAGTGGTTCTTAATTAATTAGTAGGAAATTGATTCAAACAAGAAAACTAAAGGTTTAGGGTTGGTTCTAAACTTGGACCAATTTTAGATAATGTTGCAGGGGGAAAACATAATGTTTTGGTAGGTTTCAAATATATTGTGTTCTGGTGTGATGTTGAAGGCTGGAAAATGTGTTTAACATCTTAATTTCTCTGTTTTGGCTTTAGGAGTTATGTTGAAGGTTGGAGGCTGTGACAATTCCAACAAACAAGTGGGGAGAGTTATAACTTTTTCTCTGTCTCTTAATCTTCTGCCTCTGCACAGCTTATCAATGCAGTTCACTTACCATATGGATGTTTAGTGAAGAGATAGACAAATGTTTAGCTTGTCTATGTCCCTCCATTTACCTTACTTTTTCAGTTTAAGGAAGTGGTTCTTGGTTGTAAAATTTATTTGGACAAGAAATCTGGTGCGTGACAGGTTGGGGGGGTTGGCTTCAAATTTTTTTACCAATTCTACTCGGCTTAGAGAAGATTCTCGTGGAAAAGGATAATTATTGAATTATTTTGTGAGAAAGGAGGTTATCTGAATATATGTCCTATCTTTGCAAGTTGAAGTTTTTTTGTTTTCCTATCCAGTCTTTCCCCGAACACTGATTTGATTAAACCAACCGCGTCGCTTATCACTTATTACTAACCCACGTTAGTACACAATTTAGATATCCATCAAGGTTGTATCAGATTATTTTCTGGGCCGGAGCCAGTACGTACCCCACCACCGTCAGGAAGACCCAGTTATTGTTGGGTCTAATAACAATTGGTCCAATTTTCATATTGCATAAAATTTAACACACTAAATATTAAAAGAAAAAATGAAGAAAAAAAAGGGGGATAAAATCTTCGCAACAGCTCATCCACAAAACGACGCCGTCGCTGGCTTGCAGGCAATGCCTCCTGGGCTCCTCCCAACAGCTCCCACTAATTACCTCGAAACTTTAATTTAAGACCGAGTAGCTGGAATCCATTTTCCCAAGAGTCAAAAACTCTTCAAATCCAATTCATCCTGGGCATTGCCACCATACACAGGGATAATTGTTGGGTAACTTTACCCATGATGATGTGGACAAATAGTCACATAACATTTGGTTTGGTGGGCCATTGCAGTTTGATATATAAAATAATTAAATTGTAAAACAACCCTACTGTCTTTTATTTTGTATTTCTTACCCATTTATTAAAGGCCCACACTTTTCATTGCCCGATAAAAGAGAAAAACTCATTCGTACCCACTGCAATCTAGCTGAAAGACTTTCTTTAATTTGGTAAACAAATTATACTTATTGTGATAATGCAAATTTCTTTTTTTATTGAAAGTGAGTTCCGTAATGCAAATTCAACATAACACTAATTATTATTATTATTATTATTATTATTATTATTATTATTATTATTATTATTATTATTATTATTATTATTATTATTATTTTTTATTTTTACAATACAATTATTATTCAATTAAAAAATATTTGTTATTACAAAGGCATATTACATTAATCTTTGAGAAGATATATAGAAGGCAATGGACATCTTAAACGAAAGATTATTGAACAATAATTAATTTACTATGATTAAACTAAAATTATAAAATTAAAATAAATAAAAAAATCATAAACCAATCTTACAAACCTAGAAATATAATAATAATGAAAAGAATACCATTACCGTTCTTGGCTTTACATCATTGTTACAATTTATATTGAAACACAAAAAGAAACAACAATCAGCAAATAAAATAAAACCGCAATCAACTGTCTGGGCCAAATTTCGCCACTGCCAATGTAACGGCCCGGGTAAAATTTATGTTTTTACCGGGACTGTAAAAGCTTTGTACAGTAATTTACCTTATAAAATTAATGTTGGGTAATTATTTCAGGGTAAATTATGCATCGGATTCTGAAACCGACCCTTACCCCATGTTGTAGATTTTTCTGCGGATTTTCGGACCAGAGTTGATATTTTTCGGGTCCAGGAATTTCGAGGAAGGACGGGTTTAACCTCGAAAGAACGGACCAGAAATAAAGTAATAAGGGTACTTTAGTTATTTGTTGGTCCGGACGATACCCGCTCAAGTGTGTGTAACACACTTGCACCACATTTTTCTTCTGCCTTGAGAAGCTTCTTCTTCACCATGAAGCTTCACCCGGCAGTCTTCTCCTTCCCTAGTAAGGAATTACTTTCTTCTTCCTTACACCACATTTTTTTTTCTTCTGCTTGAAGCTCCCTTGAAGTTTCTTTGCAGCTTCCATGCTTGTGCTTTTCTTCATGCTGCAAAAAAAAAAAAACTTACCTCTGTTTTGCTTCTGCAGACAAAACCTAGACACCCACCTTCTACCCATTATTTCCTCTGCACAAAAATTCTGCCCGGACGCATTATTAGTATTACATAAATAAAAAAAAGGGAAAACAAACAACTCACGCCGCCACCATCGACTGCCGCCAGCACCATCCACGTCGTCACTTCCGCCACCATCTTCCTCCTCTTTCCGCGCCGCGACGACCATCCTTACACAATAAATAAGGAAAAGGGTATTAACAAAGTATATACCGGAATAATAACCGGGTATAAATACAGCATGGTATTTTGACACAGGAATAATAAATAGTGAATGATGATGATAACGGGGTTCACCGGGACGTAGACGAACCAGTTTAGGTTTTATTTTACGGTATAGCATCATTTGCATTTATGTGCATCTTATGTGAGTATGTGTTATTATTTGCCATATAGGAGCCAATAACGAACAGTATTTCGAGGAACCGGAGCCGGGACAATTTGAGGACTTTCAGGAGTAGGGAAATCAGCTAAGGTGAGGATGGATAATCTTTGATATGTTGCACATGATGCTGTGTCTGTTTTTCTATGATTATTTTGCCTGATTGAACTGCTGAGCCAATTGAGTTTGATTGTGGTATTATTGTTGTTGTTGTTGGTTTGTTGATTGTGGATATACCAATAAGATGAGATAATTGGATAATTGGAAGTTGTGTTGATGACTTATTTGTCACTAGGAAAGTAGTGGTACGACTAGTTGGTTAGAGACTGTTTTGTGGTGGCTATGATCTGGGTTACTTATGTTAAGCATGTCTATGCTTGGGATGTCTATCCCGTTATTATATTTTTGGGATGTCGATCCCTGGATTGATCTAGCACCTGGAACATGTTAATAACCAGGTCTGACCCCTACCTTGTCCAGTGACAGGGCCCTGAAAGATAAAATTGATAATAATAAGCATTCTTTTGGTCTTGGCTCAGTTATTTGACTAGTTGTTTCTTGTTATGTCTTTTGTTGGAATTTTACTTCGAAAGTATTGTGTTGCCTGCATATTACTGTTTATCTTTCGTCGGTGAGCACTTCGGACTCACCCCTCGCCTGCGGGGTTTCATCCCGTAGGATGAGTTGCTCGTAGTACAGGTACGTCGTTCGGCCAGCTGCTGTTTCTACTCCACCAGTCCCCGGATCCATACCTCCGCTGCATCTCATTCTGAGTCTTCCGCTGCTGATATTTTATATGTTGTTGAATCATGAAATATATGTTTCTGCTACTGCTGTTGTGGTTTGAATAATGGTCCCCGGGATTGGGAGACGGATGTTGTATTTGAGATTGCTTGTGTTGTATTATATATTGTATGTACTGTCTGCTACTGGAATAAGAACAGTTCTGGCACGTGTTTACTGTGTATGGTAAATACGGGTCGGGGCGCTTCAGCCAACCAGCTAACCATCCACGATAATCACTTCTCCAGGTCTGCACTCTCCACCGACAGCAACCTCAACACCGACACCCACCACTATCGAAGAACAGCCAACCACCACGAGCACCACCACAGTACCCGTCAAATTTCCAATCCAACCATGAATCCAAAATCAACACTCACAATGGATACACAGTCTAAGTCAAAGGAATCCAATTAAAATCGACTGAAGCCTAGCACAAAGAATCCCAAAACGGCGAGAATTAATAATCAGAGAAGACAGGCAGACTAAAGTCACGCTTACCCCCAGGTTCGTTACAATCGAACCTCTAGTTCCCTCCCTGAAGCTCGACCACTCCCCAGCTGGCTCACTATCGTATTGAATCCAAGCAGTGGCGACGGCGAGTTAGTGGCGACACGACGTAATGGCAGTTTCATGGCTCCAGTCGGTTCGGCAAAAAAAAAAAGGGAGAGAGCGGAGAACATACGGAGACCCTGCTCACCGTCGTTTCTGGTGGCAACGACGATTGTGGTTGCCTCCGTTTCAAGAATCGCCAAGCAAGAGGAGGAGGAGGACAGATGGCGATGTTTGGTAGAGGAGAAGAGAACATGGGGAAAGATTGATGTGAGGGGAAAATAAAGAGATAAAAGGCCAGAGAATTTTTTAGGGAGGGAGGGTGAAGCGCCCCGACCCGTATTTACCGTATACAGTAAACACGTGCCGGAACTGTGACAACCCAGCCCAACAAGGCCTAGCATACAGTGTATAAAGCATAACCCTGGCTCAACAGCCCAAAAGTATAAACTACAATATGGCCCTACGGCCCAACATCAATAACATCAATAAAAACGATACTGGCCCAATGGCCCAACAACAATAACAATATGCACAGCGGAAGACTTAAACTCACTAGCACTGTATGCGACACATGCAATCTATGGATCCAAGCCTGTCCAAGGGAAACGCTGCAGCCTGTCTGGAATGCACCAAGCCTGTACAAGAAACAGCTCATCCTACAGGATGAAACCCCGCAGGCGAGGGGTGAGTCCGAAACGCTCACCGACGAAAGATAAACAGTGATATATTCAACCATAACACTTTCGAAGTATAACAACCATCAAACAGATGTAACTACACACACAACACGACAGAGGAATCTAAATCAAACAACACATCAAGGAATCTAACACAACCAACACGTCCAAGGAATCTCACTAAATCACATCAAAGCCAAGACCAAAAGATTACTTATTAGTTCTTATTACCAATTTTATCTCCCGGGCCCCGTCACTGGACAAGCTAGGGTCGTACCAGGTTATCAATTAATTCCGGATGCTAGGTCAAACCAACCCACATATCAGAACAACCGGATATTCGGCAGATCCGAGCCACCGCGGATATTCGGCATATCCGAGCCACCGCGGATATCGGCATATCCGAGCCACTGGGTATTCGGTATACCCCAACCTCAGGCAACAACATGCTAACCAGATATTCGGCATATCTGAGCCACTGCGGATATTCGGCATATCCGAGCCACCGCGGATATTCGGCATATCCGAGCCACTGCGAATATTTGGCATATCCGAGCCACTGGGTATTCGGTATACCCCAACCACAGGCATCAACATGCCAATCAAATCAAGTAGCCAAACCAAGTAACCGACCATAGCATCACAGAATTAATTTTCAAACCATCGGGTCGTGCCACTACTTCCCACATATATCATCATCTCATATCAATTCCAATTTCCAATTTCCAATTTCCATTTCCCAATTATCCACAGTCAATAGTTTATTCCAATTATTCAATCACAACACTGTCTACCGTCAACAATCACAATATCCATAACAGTCAAACAATTATCCACTTCCCTATTAGCTCAAGTTACACAACAGACGAATCCTTCAACAGTTTCATAACATCATTTACCCGCAGTCCAACATCAATCACAACACAATATCCAATAAACCAACAACAGTCATACAACGGTTCAATCAAGCAAATCAACATCATAGCAACAACAACAACAATAACCATAGCTGCCAAATACCCAATACAATTCCATATTACCAAATATCCACCAACAGTACATATAGCACCAACTATTCACAATTAATATTTCATCACAATATCCACACGACCAATAGCACAGTCCAACAACAGCAACATCAATAACCATAACAGTCAAATATCCGACAATGACCCTCTCAGTAGTTCATTCAAACAGCAAAACTCACAATTATCCACATTGACCAGTTCATCATTATTTTCAACACAATATCGCAAATCCAATATCACAGTGTAAGATCAACAACAACGACAACATCATAGCAGTCAAACAACCAATAGTAATCATCCCAGCAGTTCAATCAATCAACAAAGCAAACACAGTATTACGGGCACATATCAAGGGTTATCCATCCTCACCTTGGCCGATTACTCAACTCCGGAAAATAATGTCCGGTACGACGCCGGCTCCTCGGGAAACTGCCCGATATCCAAAAACCTATACAACAAAACCATACATCCACATAAATGCACATAAGAGTATGTCATGATGCCAATACTACGAAATTACCCATCCCGATTACTTATCCTTTGTTTCCATCTTTTACCGAAAATAATTACCGTACGTGTTTCCGAATATAATTTCGGTACCATACTTTAATTAAATTTCTTTTCGAGATATTTCCATAAAATAATTATAATTATCCAAAATAATAATTACTATAATTTTCTAGAGAAATAATAACCTATTTATAATTTTCAGAAAATATATATAGTATCTATCTTTTTCTAAATATATATAATAATATTTCTAGCACATAATTATAATTACCTTTAATTTACAAAATACATATTTATATACTTACACCAAAATCTTAATTTCCAGACGAAATAATATACATATTAAATTTCCAGAATTTATTTCAAGTTACATATATATTCTTTTTCCAATTTAATAATAGTTTCCAAAACAAAACTTAATTATTTAACCAAGTAAATATATTTATATTTAAACAAAAATACCAGATTTAAATTGGCATTAATTTACTCAAAATAACTATATATTTTTTTTTCAAAATTGAACATCAGATTATGTTTAAGTAAATATATATAAATATAGTTTTTTTTTAATTAATCGGACTGGGGCTTGAATAGTGTTGTTCAGCCCACTGCTTAGAGCCCATACAGGCCCACGCAGTGAGCCCAATATGCTGCCCACACCACCATCCCAGACCAAGCCCAAACTCGCAGCCCAACCCGATAACATAACACAACTCAAACAGCCCAACCATTCCTCACAACCCAGATCCATAAAAGAAACCCAACCCAACACTCATCCAAATCCGGGTCAAGTCTATGGTAAACGGGTCGTCGACCCATGCTTACCACAGGTGTTGCAGCGGCGGTGCTGAAGGGCGGGGACGGCGTCGGCTGCTGCAGTGGCGACGGTTGCAGGCTGAGACGCGTGCGATGGAGGCGAGGTGAAAGGCGGCGGTCACGGCTTCAGGTGGTGCTCGGCGGCGGCGGCTGCTTGAGGAAGAGAGGGTGCAACCATCGGGTCTTCTGTGGTGGACGGCGCGAGAGAGGACAGGCGGCGAGGAGGGTGGCGCGACCACGAGGACGGCAAGGCGAGGCGTCGCCGACAGCGGTGAGCGGCGAGAGGGGGTGAGGCTGACGGGTGACGATGGTGGCCGGCGGCCGGCGCAGCTCTACCTCCTCCTCCTTTTATTATTTTTTTTTCTTTCTTTCTTCTTTTTCTCTCCCTCTCTTCTCTTTTTTTCTTCTTTCTTCTTTCTTTTCTTTTTTTTTTCTTCTCCTCTCCACCGGCTGCCTTCTTCTTTTAATCTGTTTGTTTTTTTTTTTACTACTATTAGACATGTGAAGCCCAAATAATGCGATTCGTCCGTATTACGGGCGAGTCCGATCCGGACCAGAAAATAACCGATAACTCCTTAGTTATTTTCCGGTGTGATTTTCCGAGAAATTTCGAAACCCGAAAAATACCAACTTAGGTTCGAAAAATCCGCGGAAAATCACGAGCGCGGGAAAACCCTCGGTTTCGAAAAACGACTCCCGATTTACCTTGAATTAATTACCCAAGATTAATTCAATAGTAAATCACGGTAAAACAATTTCTACAGTCCCGGTAAAAATCAAAAATTTTACCCGGGCTGTTACAGAGGGCAAACGATGGGTGGTGAGGTATGGTTATGGGTGTTGTGTCGAGGAGGAAAAAAAGAAATAGAGAAAGGAGGAGGGAAAAGGCGAGGAGAAAAGAAGAAGAAGGAGACGGGAAAGAAAAAGGAGAAAAGAAAGGGAGGAAAAGAAACAAGGAAAAGGAAAGAGAAACTAACTTCCAAACCACGCCGTTTCACCATTCTTCAAGCGCAGTCATGGGGCTTCCTTGCTTGGTCAAAAAGTAGCGTTAGCTGTGTTTCATGTTTTGGCTTTGCCACAACTACGTTAAAACGATAATATATCTTGTGCTTTATAGATAAACACAATTTTTACTTTTGAACAAAAGATAGTTTAAGAAAACTCCTTATAAACTAATAAATATCAATAAATTCCAAATTAAATTTAAAAAATATTTACTCAAAAAAGGATAGATTTTCTTTAAAACTTTAATTAGTAAACTATTGGAATATAGGAAAATAATTTTGGCAAAATAATAGTAATAATAATAATAATAATAAATTTCGTCAGGAATGCAATGTGGAAAGATTTATATAAAATAAATACTTGGAACGTCGAACAATCTCAGTTTCAGAAAGCAAGACCTGATAAATCGCAAAGGATTCTCGGGAACCTTGAATAACTCTAAGAATTGGATTCCATTGGTTGACTAATCATAGAAAAATTTTGGAGATAATTCCAAATGGTAGAAAATTCCGGTTGCCAATTGTAGATTTTGTTAACCATTGTAAGATGTTAGAAAGCCGCTGTAAAATTATAAAAATTTTACTAGGTTAAAAAAATAATATGACAAAAGAAACCTAGAAAATTTAGAAAAATAAATTGACACAATAAAATTATATTTTAGTTTAAATAAGAAAATTTAGTTATATTTAACATAAAGAAAAATAAATTCATTTAAAATTTTTCAGAAAGAGAAAAGGGAATTAGAAAACATGGTCGATTCATCCTCACACTACTCGAATTGGCCAAAATCGGAGGTGGTTATACTTACAGAGCCACTAGAAATATAGAGAATTATTTTCTTCTTTTACTACATTATATATGACAACATGGGAATTATTGTATTGATACTAACGCAACTAACGAAGAAGAAAATCAAGATAAGTGTGAAAAAAATAAATGAGAAAATAAGGGAAAAAATAGAACTCCACCAAAACAAATTTTAAAAGAATTTGCAAAGGAATTTAAATATAATTTTCACAAATAGTTTGTAGAGAGATTTAAATATAAATTCTTAATTACTAGCACAAAGAGATTTATTCGTTTTATTATGCTAGAAAGAGAATTATTCGTTCAAGAAAGTTTTGATTTTGTTTAATCTTTTGTGATTTTTTGAATTTATTCATAAGAAAATCGTTTCATTACGTGGTTAGCTATTCGTTACATTGCGTGGTAAGCTTTGCACACTTCGATTGGAGTTATCTAGACTCTGAAAATTTATTAGATTTTTAGAATTATTCCCTTATATATAACATTTTTTTATCATTATTAATAATTATTTCTACATTTTTTCTTTCTCACTTTTATTATCACCTTTTAGTTATAATTTTAAGCACTTCTGACCTGACTTTGATTTTTTTTATCAGAAACAATAGTTTTATTAAAAAATATATTAATTATATATTTAATATTTCACTTTTTTATAGAACTTATTTATTTCTAGTCTTAATATAATTTAATATCTATTTGCATTAGATATCTACGTGCATAGAAGGAAAAAGAAAAGGTATCAAGGGAAAAAAACTCCATTTATTCTCACTAATTTGCGTTCCTTAGATGGCCTTTCCTGTTCGAGAGAATCCAGATTATGAACCTACCTGATAGAACTACTAGATCTTTTGCACTGAGACCCTTTGCAGCAAAATTTTGTTTGAGTGTGGTTATGTCAGCGAAAGGTGATGGTAGTTATATTTAAACCTTTCTTTTACAACCAATCATTTCTTGATGCATTTATAAATAATTTTTTATTTGGTACATTTAATAAAGTTAAGGAATCTATAAGGATCATTGTCTGAAAATAAAAAAAAATATAATAAAGTTAAAGTAAGAGTGTTTTTTGGTCCACATACCACGGGTAAAGTTAGCCAGCCGTTTGCCAAGGTAGGATAGAATTACCCATCCCTTTATAACATAACAAGTTGAAACTATTCCTGCACGTGGACTAGAAAGTAGAACTCAAAATATGGAGAGCACCCAGAAAAAGAAGAAGAACAAGAGAGCAAGGGTCTGTATAACCTCCACTGCTGGCCAAGAAGTAGAAGAAGTAGAAGAAGACAGGCTTAGCAATCTTCCCGATGGTATTCTGCAACACATCATATCCTTCATCGACGACACCAGATTTGCGGTTCGAACTTCAGTTCTTTCAAAGAGATGGAAAGACTTGTGGGTTTGCGTCCCGGAGCTTCACTTCACCAACCAGTCATTCACCAGGGTATCCTCCTTTTCTTCTTTCGTCAAAGCAGCCTTGTATCGCCGTAATCCTGACTGCAATGTTCGCAAAGCTCGCTTCTTCCGCAGCAACTTTTTTGATAGATTTCTTGCAAGGCTGGTTACAGATTACGCCTTGGAACATGGCGCAAACCACGTCATCTTAGGGAGTAGCGGAACTAGTGGCAGAATATGTCCACATGGCAAAAATCTTCAGGATCTGTTAGATTACAAGAACCAATCTTTGAGAACCGTGGAGTTTGAGGGTCTCAGTTTATGGGCTTGTAAAGATCTGCCTTTTACGTCAATTACTACTTTGTGCTTTCGACACTGCTCAATCCCATATCTTCAGTTTGCTGGGTTCTCCAATTTGATCAACCTCACACTTGATGACTGTAAAGTTTGTGTCCAAGTTTTGAAAATATCAGGGAATGAGATGCTGAATCTGAGCTTAACTTCGATCGTGAGAAATTATGAATATCATGGGCATTCTTATAAAGCCTTGAAAGTTGAAATTTCGGCGCCTAAGCTTACAACCTTCAGCTACAAGAACTCTGAGGCATTTGAGTCTTTAGAGATTAACCTGCCTTCATTGCAACGCTCCGAGGTTCATGTTCCTCTTCCATCAACCCTACAGAATCCTTTGCCGCAGGGACAATATTTAAAGCTTCTTGAGAAACATAAGCGCGATTCCTACCATAATTTGTCTGTGCTGTTACAAGGCCTTGGCAATACAAGATATCTCACGCTCTCATGTTCAACTATTATGGTAACCATTATTTTAATTATGCCCTTTGATGTGAGTTTATCATGTTTTTATTATGCGTTTAAGTTTGGATTTGTCATGTTTTTAGCGTTGGTTTAACCTTCTGGTTCTCACAAAAGTTCCTCACACCAGCTGTAGATCTGTGCTTGTACTAGATACATCGTTTTTTTCTTCTTCTATGTTGTGATAAAGGGACATGCGGACCAGATTCCATTATTTAATGATTCAACGTGTTCTCAAATTCCTAATGTTGGAAACTTTTGTATATATAGACTATGGATGTTGGTCCACGAATGTTACCTTCTCCCTTCCATAGTTTGAAGTCTCTGGTGGTGGAAGTGTATACTCCTGATTATCCTGTTATTCCTGCAAAAGTGATAAAAGACTTGCTCAATGGGTCTCCATATGCAGAAAATATGTGTGTTAAGATGGGAAAGGTACCTTTTTATTGCTCATGTATAATCTATAATATTGCTTTATAAGGTTTGTGGTGACTTGATGGAGAATGTGTTGAACATTTTTGTTCCGTTTCTTTTTCAGAAATTATGGTGAAAAGGTTGCAGGATGTGACACTTCCTACAAGTGTGGAGAATTGTAAGCTTTTGCCTTGGCATTTCCTTTTTTGTGTTGTTTATTTTCTCTTTTCTCTGTCTCTTGATGTCTCTCGAAGAAGATTGCTAGTAGACTTTACAATCTATGTGGATGCTTAGTTAAGTCAAAGTGATGGTATATTTATCTCATCTTTTCAGTTTAAGAAAGTGGTTCTTAGTTGGAAATTGATTCGGACAAAAACATGACAACTTGAAGTTTGGCTCTAAACTTGGACCAATTCTAGATATTGTTGCAGGGGAAAAAAGAGAGAGAATGTTTTGTTAGGTGTCAAAGTTAATAGTGTGGATGTTGTATGTTTGATGGTTAATCACTTCATCCTTTGCTGACAATCAATAACTCTTCTCTGGCTTGAAACTCATATTTGATCTTCAACATTCTTTGTGTAAACAATATGCCATTCTAACTTGTAAGAAAAAGGAGGTAGCTATTCTTTGCAGAAGCACTCTGTGGGAATCCTTGACCATTCAAATTTTGGATGATATGATAGATATCATTGCTTTTCTTCATTAACCAAGCATAAGTCCACTGAAAATTGCTTTTTAACATCTTAATTTGTCTGTTTTGCCTATAGGTGTCATGTTGAAGGTTTGTGGCTGTGACAAGTCCAACAAGGGGTTGGGAATTATAGGCTTTTGCAATGACGTTTCCTTGTCTGTTCTCTGTGTTTCTTCTTTTCTGCAACTCTTGATGCTGTGGTGTATCGGCTGCTACATTTAGAAGTTTACGTTGCATTTTAGTTACCGTACGGATTGTTTAGTTAAGACAAAGTTCTATTTGTCTGTTTCTTGGCTGTAAAGTATATTTGGACATATATCTGTTGCACGGACAGGTTGAGTTAGGCTTCAAACGTTTTTGTTAGCCTAAACTCTGGGCAACAGTTTTTACCAATTTTACTCGTGTTAGAGTGGATTGCAGTGGAAATTAAACCTGTTTTTGTGAGATTTCAATTGCCTTTTTTTTTAGTTCGTAAGTTTTGGAAATTATCTCCAACATAGTTGGGCCGTTAGCTGCTTTCTTCTGAATGTATGTGGTATCGACTTTGTACTTGAATCGAATTGAATGGTCCAAGAACAGAACAGTCATAAACTGGGCAGGACAGATCGGTGCTTTTGTGTTTTGCATTTTTTAACCTTAATGTAAAAACCCTTCAATCTGAACCATGAACACCGTTCAAAAAAAAAAAATCTGAACCATGAACTTAAGTTAGAAGTAGAATTGGCAAAACAAGTTTCAACTCACACGAGAGATGTGCTTAAAGATTTTTAATTGGTTTAATTAAAAAAGTTTGACCTGACACGATATGAAATAGCAGGTGATTCGTAGGTGGTCAGGTCGCGAGTTCACCCGTTAACCAATTTATTAATTTAATACTAGATTTATTTTTAATATCTTAAATAAATACTAAAATATTGTTAGAAATGCTCTAAAATATTATTATTGTATAATTCTATAATGCATAATTTTATTTAATATTTAAGAAAATCTAATTATATAAGGATTAACTTAAAATACAAAATTGAAACTAATTGATAAATTTGCTAGAATTAATAGATTAACCCATGGCCGGGTCAACCCGCATGATTATAAACCGACACCAACCCTCCCGGAAAGACAAATTGCAAGGTCTAGTTAGAAGTTCGAAAATTGCCATATGGAGGATATGAACAACAACAAGAGAGCCAGAATCGACGGCGGTGGAGGCGGGGAGGGAGAAGAAGAAGAAGATCGTATCAGTGATCTACCGGACGCCATTCTCGAACACATCCTCTCCTTCCTCGACACGAAATTTGCGGTTCAAATCTCCGTCCTTTCGAAGAGATGGAGGAAGGTGTGGGCTTTCGTGCCCGACCTTAACTTCACCAGTGAATCATTCACTCGGGTAACCTCCTTTGCTCCTTTCGTCAACAAAGCCTTGCGCCGCCGTAACGGTGGCTGTAACGTTCGCAAAGTTAGCCTCTTTCGCCGCCGCAAGTTCGATGTGGGCCTCTCCGACAATGTTACCGCTTATACTCTGAGTCGTGGTGTGGAACACCTCGTCCTCCACTGTGACGTTCTCCTCCATTCATGTGGGACCAATATTCTCCCCTCTCTATTAAACTTTAAAGACTACCCACCCTATTGCGATTCCTTGAGAACCCTGGAACTCCTTGGATTCCTATTCTACGGCCAGGTTGGTTTTATCTAAGTTACTACATTGAATCTCCGGAGATGCACGGTGTCGAATCATTGTTCAGGCGGACGGGATGGTGACCCTTTTGCCCAGTTTCCCAATCTGATCAACTTATCACTTGAACATTGCACATTTCACGGACTCAAGGAGGCTTTGAAGATATCAGGTGGTGAAATGCTCAATTTGAGTATAAGTGGATTGACTTATGGTTTAAGCTTGCCTGAGGGGCGCAAGGTGGGAATTTCGGCACCAAAGCTTCAATCTTTGAGCTATTCATGCTCTGAAGCGGCGGATTTTTGCGAGATCAACCTTCCTTCGTTGCAGCACTCGCATGTTCATGTTCCTCCCCGACGTGCGCCATCCTATCCTAAGAGTTCTGAGACATACTTAAAATTTGTTGAAGAACATAATAATAGGTCCTACCGCAACTTGTTCTTCTTTCTGCAAGGGCTCTGCAATTCACAGTACCACTCTTATCGTACGTAAAACTCGATTACGTTGTAGTATTCTTTTTTTCATGTTCTTGTCTTCTCTTCTTTGGGCTTCGAGCAACTGTCTTAACCTGTTCTTATGTGTTACAAAAAGCTGAAGAAGAAGATATCTTTTGTGGCCTATATATGTTGTGATGACATGGCAAATGCTGGCCTGATTTTACTGTTTTCAGATTTATGTAGCAATATTGAATGCCTGATATGCGATTTGTTCCTCACTTGTGTATTTAGACCATGGATGTCGGCCCGCACATGGTATTGCATCGGCCTTCTCCATTTCATAGATTGAAGTCATTGGAGGTGGAAGTATACGATGATGATGTTGGTGCTACCATTCCGGTCAATGTTATCAAAGACTTGCTCAGCGGCTCTTCATGTGCAGAATTTATGTCTGTCAAGTTCCCAAGGTATTTTTGCAAAACTATCACAGGAATAGTCATGCCCTGCCTTGGTAGGAAGTGACGTTCATTAACTTTATTATCTTTCCCTTCCTAGTTCCTTGAACCACAGGAAAATTATATATTTTGGGTTTGAAACTGATACTTTTTCTTTACCATGCATGGTCTGAGTGATCAGCAGTTTTGTTCTGTTTGTGCATATTTTATTCTCTCCTGGAAAGGCAATAGGTATATTCTTTGCAGAAGCATTCTGTTGAAGGCTCTACCCTTGAATTTCATTTCATTTCACATATGTTGGTTTAAATGATAGAAACTCCTGTTTTCTTTTCATTGATAAGTGAGAAAATCTGTTGGGAGAATGCACTTGAACATCTTTAATGCATGTGTCTTTTTGTGTAGGAAAATTGGTGAAAGTTGGAAGCTCTAACATTCCCAGCAACTGCGGAGATTTGTCAACTTTTGCCAAGAGATTTCCATCCTCTTCTCACTGTCTGTCTTGTTGCTTCTGTGGTTCATTTGCTATCTAGGCAAAGAAGTTTTGATGGTTCAGTTAACATTTTAGTGGGATGTTTTGTTTAGATTAATGGTATACCAACTCTGTCTCTACTCATTTGATTTGAGTTTGAGAAAGTAGTTCCTAGCTAGTTGTCTTCAAGTCTGGAGCAGAGCAGGTTAACATTGGCTTCAAGCCTTCAAACTTGTACACTTTTCCCCTTCTGCTGACTGAAAATTTTGCAGTGGAAAAAACAAAGTAACGCCCACCTTTTTGGTCAGATTTTGTTGATAGATTGAGACGGAGCAGAAATGGATTTTGTTTGTTTCTGGAAATTGCAAGTGTGGAAGAGCTACATTGGTCTCTCCTTGCTTTTTTTTTTTTTTGTTGCTACATTGGTCTCTCCTTGCTTTTATTTATATCTTACAAAACAAGATTTACAAAACAAAATGAGGAGACCATAAGTATTAATATTGTCCATTGGACCGACATTACGAACAATTCAGTGATCATAAACTAATTTAAAATAAGATTTTATTAAGCATTAAGAAGAAAAAAAATAAATTGAAAAGAATTTATCCAATGCAATAGTTTTTTTTTTTTGGTATAAAGCGGGGCCTAGCCCATATTACTTAGATTACGAAAAATCAGGCACGGGATGCCTAGCAATCCCCAACCTATCAGCGTCAAAAAGTTGTAAACACAAACTAGGAACATGAGAAAATAAAGTAGAGCTAAAGGCTTCCTCAAAAGCCATATTCGCTAGGCAATCAGCAACAGCATTGCCTTCACGATGAATAAACTGGACGGAAACCTCCCAAGAGCGCTGCAACAGGTCCCCGATACAACGGAGGAGAGGGTCAGCCGTGACGGAGATAGGATCATGCAAGACCCGACACACTGCCGAAGAGTCCAGTTCTAAAACCAGTGATCTGATATCATGATCCCAAGCATGGCGAAGGCCATGATAAACAGCCCATAGCTCGGCCTTGAATGCCGTGCAAATACCAACAGCAGCGGTGAAGCCAAAAACCCACGACCCGTTGTGATCACGACAGACACCACCAACCCCCGCAAGTCCGGGATTCCCACGGCTCGCCCCATCTGTATTCAGCTTGAAACAAGGAGGAGGAGGTGCCGACCACCGCGTCAAACGCGGTTGAGAGGAAGATGGACGAGGAACACATGCCATGGAAGCATGCGCAACACCAATATCCCGAACAAAGGCCCTGATCTCAGAAGTAGAGTAGTACCCAATTCCACACCGACCAAATGTCCATGCATTACGCCATCCCCACAATTTCCACAGAGTAACAGCAAAAAGAAGATGCCAATCAGGCACACCTGGCATACTAAAACGTGGGGATATATGGCGAGAAAACCAGTGCACAAATGTTCCCGAGCAGAAGGACTGCCATTCCGAGACAGGGATCAGCTTCCTCCATACCCTCTTAGCACGCCAACACTCCCGAAACAAGTGGAGCATATTCTCCACCCTACCTGAACATGCCATACACAAAGGGGACTCACTAAGGTGCCGGCGACATCGCAAATCATTTGTGAGAAGCCTGCCATGAGCCACCAGCCAAAGGAAAGAGCGCACGCGTTGGGGACCAGGCCAATGCCACACCCACTTCCACACGTTATCCATTGAATCCCAAGAACCATTTGCCAACAGTGAATAGGCAGACTTGGCAGTAAAAGAGCCTGAAGGTGACCAACCCCAAGAGATGGAATCAGACCGACCCGGCATAGGAGGTAGCATGGCGGCTACCTTGAGGATATAATCCCTCGGTAAAAAAGGAGAAAACAACTGCCAATTCCAGTCCCCGGATGCCGTGAGAAAGCGATTGACCGGCCAATCCAACTGATCCTCTGGTACAGAACAAGTTGCCACCTGCAGGAGGGAACCCATACATCCATCCAACCACCAGTCACGCCAGAAGGACACCAAAGAACCATCCCCAATAAACCACTTGATACCCGACTGGACAATGGGCCACATCTGAGTAATAGCACGCCCTATAGGTGAGCGATCTTTCCTATTATTGAGAGCAACACGACCATTAAGAACAGTCAGGTATTTGGCAAAAATAACATCACCCCATAAACCATGGTCACGCCGCACAAGCTTCCAGCCCAACTTCAACAGAAGAGCATCATTAAACAGGGCCAAGTCCTTCATCCCAATACCCCCTGATCCTTTCGGCTGGCATAATGTTCTCCAATTAATCAGCTGGATTCTCCTTTCCTCCTGCCTATCACCCCAAATAAAATCACGACAAAGCTTCTCAATAGATTGACAAACCTGTTTGGGTATCTTCACCGACTGCATAGTGTACACTGGGAGGGCACTCAACACAGATTGACATAGAGTAATGCGCCCTGCTAATGATAATTGGTCCACTTTCCAGCCAGCCAGCCTGCGGCGAACATTCTCCTCTAAATGAGCAAAGGTTTGTTTGGTAATGCGACCCGGATAAAGAGGAACACCCAGATACATACCAAGATCCTCTGAAAGACCAAAGCCACTACGTTCGGCAAGATCCGTTTGCAGCTGAATATCCACGTTTCTGGAGAAAAATATACGAGTTTTGGCCACACTCACTTTCTGGCCAGAGACAGCGCAGAAAACATCCAGACATTCCTTGATGACCAGCAACTGTTCAGAGGTAGCCTCCGCAAAGAGAACCATATCATCAGCAAACAAGAGATGGGAAATCGGAGGTCCACCCCGACTAGCATGAATCGGTTTCCACCGCCCATCAGAGACTCGACTCGAAATTAAGTGAGAGAGTCGCTCAAGACATAGTACAAATAAGTAAGGGGACAATGGATCACCTTGTCGTACCCCCCGTGTAGGCAGGAAAGAAGGAGTAGGTGCACCATTCCACAAGACACTCATACTAGCCGTACTAACACACTGCATGATGAGGTCCAAAAACGGAGCCGGAAGACCACATGCAGACAAAGTATCAGCCAAAAAACCCCAATCAACTCTGTCGTATGCCTTCTCTAAATCAACCTTGATAGCCATAAAACCTTTAGAACTTCTCAGAGTTCGCATAGTGTAAATGAGTTCCTGAGCTATCACAACATTGTCAACAATCTGTCTACCTGGAACAAAACTACTCTGGAAGGGGCCCACCAATAAGGGGAGAATGCCTTTAATCCTGTTCACAAGAAGCTTCGTAATTAGTTTGTATAAGACATTACAAAGCCCTATTGGACGGAATTGAGTAACCTGCTCAGGGGCCTCCACTTTAGGGAGAAGAACCAAGAAAGTATGATTAACGGCACCAATGGATTGTGCACCGGAAAAAACCTGCTGAGCAAACCGCGTCACATCCGCACCCACCACCTCCCATTGATTCTGGTAAAAACAAGCCTGAAAACCATCGGGACCAGGAAAAAGATTTCATTTTTATTGGCCATTAAATAAATAATTTGTTTTACCACCTGAAAATTTTTCTTTATTTTACCTACTTTTCTTCTCCAACCTTAAACACTAAAACCCTAAACCCTAAATCCTAAAATCCTAAATCCTAAACTCTAAAATCCAAAATCCTAAACCCTAAATCCTAAAACCTTAAACTCTAAACCCTAAATCCTAACTCCTAAAACCCTAAACTCTAAAATTCTAAACCCTAAAACCCTAAACCCTAAACACTAAACCTTAAATCCTAAAATCTTAAAACTCTAAACCCTAAAGATTTTCAATTGGTAAAATAAATTATTTATTTAATCGCCAATAAAAATATAATCTTTTTAATTTTAGATGACCTAGCTAATCAATAAGGAAGTTTTGCGTACCAATTAATTGGTACAGTTTTACGTACCAATTAATTGGTACAGCGTGAGCAGGATAGAATTTTTCGAGAATCTTGAATGCAATGAATAGTTATGGATGTTATTAAGCATTAGAAATTTCTCCTACGAGATTTACTCTAACAGAAAGATATATTATATATTATTCCCTCGTGGCTTCCAATTCACCATTTTCGGCTGATTTTCAGTTTCTCCAATTAGGGTTTTTGATTGGCTGATTACGTCTTAATATTCGTAGACAAAAGGGTGTTTGATAATTGCCTCAACGAGAATCATTCGCTGTCGCTTGAATATGAACGACATCAACAGCAAGAACAAGAGAGCCAGAAACATTTCCCTAGCAAAAGGAGAAGAGAAAGACATGATAAGCAATCTCCTTGACGTCCTTCTCGAGCACATCCTCTCTTTCCTCGACACCAAATACGCTGTTCAAACCTCAGTTCTTTCCCGGAGATGGAGGAACGTGTGGACTTCTGTCCCCGTTCTTAACCTCACCGCCGAGGAAGAATCCATCGCCCGCCGGCTAACCCCTTTTGCAAGCTATGTCACCAGAGTCTTAGTTGGCCGTAATCCTGACAGCAAAGTTGACAAACTTAGCTTCTCCGTTAGCCGCTTTGTCAAGTTTGATAAGGATATAGCAGAAAAGGCTACGGCTTACGCTTTGGATCATGGAGCCAACCACATTATCCTCCAAGGTCGTGGTTTACATAAACCTAATCACCTCCCGGATCCACTAAGCTTCAACTGTCAATCCTTGAGAACCCTAGAAGTCTATGGATTACACATTCTCTGCCCGGTTGGTTTTACTTCAGTTACTACCTTTTTTTTTTTGGTCGAAACCGGGAAGTATATTAATCAAAATATACGTGAGCTTAATACATGATTAGAAGTCGTTCGCTCAAGACGACTTCTATCTTATACAAGAAAACATGATGAACTAAATGGAACTGTTAAGAAAAATGGCATTGTTGGTTCCTGTTGACTTGTTCATGTTTAGTTACTAGTAGTTCCAATAATCATGCATTGTCACAGTCAAATCTGTTTAGGTTTCATAGTTGTTACATTGCAGATTTTTAGCTATTTTTCTCTTTTAAGTTGTAACTAGCTACACCTACATAGGTAGGTGGTTATCTTTTTTTTCTATATAAGTTCATGGTTCAGTGATGAATAATATATACCAAAATAGGAGTTTTCCTATCTTTTTTTAACCTTTGTTTCTCTGTAAGTTTCAACAGTGGTAGCGGAGCCACATTAGTTCTTACAGGACCAAAGTTTTTTAAAACCCAAGACACCACACTAGAAACACATTTCCTTTAAACACTTTTCCAATCAACACAGCCAATGGCATCCAGTAGCCAATCTTTATCTCCACCCATCATCCTCACTGGTGAAAACTATCATGTTTGGTCAGAGAAGAAGCAAGCCTTTTTTGAAGCCTATGACCTTTGGGAAACCATTACAGAAAACAGACCAATACCACCATTACCGCCAAATCCCACATTAGCTCAAACAAAGACTCTCAGTGAGGACAAGGCGAAAAAATCAAAGGCGAAGTCTCTTATTCAGAATGCTGTATCAGACACTATTTTTTATAGGATCATGGCTTGTAGCACAGCAAAAGAGGCTTGGGACAGACTTAAAGAAGAATACCGAGGCAGCGACAAGACACGTCAAATGCAAGTGCTCAACCTGAAAAGAGAATTCGAGTCACTGAATATGCGAGATGATGAAACTATAGACAAGTATGCTGACCAAATCTCTTTGATTGTTAATAATATAAGACTGGTTGGTGAAGATTTTTCAGATAAGAGAGTAGTGGAGAAAGTTCTGGTGACCCTTCCGGAGAGATTTTGAATCCAAAATTTCTTCTCTTAAAGAGTCCAAAGATTTGAACAACATTTCTCTAGGTGAGCTGATGAGTGCCCTTCAAGCACAAGAGCAAAGAAGAACAATGAGGCAAGAGAGGTTCACTGAAGGAGCCTTGTATGTACAAAAACAATTCTCTGGTAAGGGAAAGCAACTAAACAATAGCAATGGAGGTTCAAAGAAGACTTTTCCTCCTTGTAATCATTGCAAAAAAACAATGCATCTAGAAAAATATTGCTGGTGGAGAGCTGATGCTATATGTGGTAAACAAAAGGGACACATTGCCAAAGTCTGCAAATCAAGAAATTTTCAAGCACAAGTGGCACAAGATGATGACTTGCAAGGAGGAGCAACTTTTTGTTGTTTCTTGTCTTTCTACTAATAGCCCCTTTAATGCTTGGCTTATTGATAGTGGATGCACAAATCATCTGTGCAATGATGCTGCCATGTTCAAGTGCCTTGATGATTCCTTCAAATCCCAAGTGAAAGTAGGAAATGGAGAGCTCTTAGAAATCAAAGGAAAAGGTTCTGTGGTTGTTTCAACAGTATCAGGTACCAAAGTTATTCCTGATGTTTTATATGTACCAAATATTAGCCAAAATCTGTTGAGTATTGGACAAATGCTTGAAAAGAATTACTCATTGGTTTTTAAGGATCGCGAATGTACTATTTTTGATCCTTCTGGAGTAGAATTGTTCACTGTCAAAATGAACAATAGAGTATTTGCTTTAGAGTGGGAAAAAGTGAATGAACAGGCCTATATCAGCACCTCACAGATGGTTACAAATCTTGATCATATTGATCGGGAAGATGAAACATTTTTTGATGCTCAAGTTGGTGAGATCTTTCAACAAGATGAGTCGGAAAAATCACCAATTCAAGCAAATGAAGCAAGGACAGATAATAAAAAATTGAAGCTCATCCACACTGGTGTATATAGCCCAACCAAAGCACAAGCTTCAAGTGATTCACAGCCAAGGCTGCAAGTTCCACTCCTTGAAAATATTTTTTCTAAGTTGCTGAGTAAGAACAAGATTGAAGATCCAGGAGGAGTGTTTGTCACCAACATGCCAAGGAGGAGTGTTAAGAAAAATGACATTGTTGGTTCCTGTTGACTTGTTCATGTTTAGTTACTAGTAGTTCCAATAATCATGCATTGTCACAGTCAAATTTGTTTAGGTTTCATAGTTGTTACATTGCAGATTTTTAGCTATTTTTCTCTTTTAAGTTGTAACTAGCTACACCTACATAGGTTGGTGGTTATCTTTTTTTCCTATATAAGTTCATGGTCCAGTGATGAATAATATATACCAAAATAGGAGTTTTCCTATCTTTTTTTAACCTTTGTTTCTCTGTAAGTTTCAACAGGAACGATACAGGACGAGAGATCAAAATCCCGAATCATACAAAACACTGGAACAGTACTAGAATCTTCATGAATGCAGTTTGCGGTTGTCCCTTGAATCTTCATGAATGCAGTTTGCGGTTGTGGCATACTTGGGGTGAATGCTTTGACCCTTTTGCTAAGTTTCCAAATTTGATCAACTTAACCCTGGATTATTGTAAATTCGGGAGGTTCAAGACTTTGAAGATATCAGGGGCTGAAATGCTCAACCTAATTATAAAGGGGATAAATTACTGGTCAACACTACTGCCTCAGGATTCCAAGGTCGAAATTTCTGCACAAAAGCTTAAATCTTTCAGCTACACAAACTCTGAAGCAGTGGATTTCTCCGAGATTGACCTCCCTTCGTTACAGAACTCGCTTGTTCATGTTTCTGGAAAATATAAGGAGAGTGCCTATAGCAATTTGTTCTTCCTCCTGAAAGGGCTACGCAATGCACAATATCTCACACTATCATGCTCTACTCTTATGGTACATAAACAAAATTACAAGAGTTTTAATTATGTTCTTTCTTACATTCTGTTTAATATTCTTTTGGATATGTTGGCCTGAGTATACTATTATCTCCTTTGGGTTGCAATTTCAGATGTCTGATATGGGTTTTTCCTTACGTTTATTCAGATTATGGATGTGGCTCTGCACAAGATCCTGCATCGGCCTTCTCCCTTTCGTAGTTTGAAGACATTGGAGGTGAAATTATATCCTGATGATGTTGCTAATACCATTCCTGTAGGAGTGGTGGACGACTTGCTCAGTGGCTCTCCTGATGCAGAATTCGTCTGTCAAGTTCCCCAAGGTATGTACTTTGCAGTGTTTATATATATAATTTCAGGAATTGGAAAACTACCACAGGGTCTGATAATTGGTGCCAATAGGTATTCGTGAATAGTGGTGGTCAATTGATGATCGATAGTTGTGACTACTGACAGAGATGATCAGTGGGGAATACTTAAGGTTGTCTGCATAAATTGGGTATTCATTAGTAGTAACATCAATCAGCCTCTCCGTATTGGACACAGCTGCCTCAAAATGATAAAAGCTTTCTTGCTCAAGCAATAATCATGCCCTGTCTTGGTAGTAAGTGACGTCCATTAATATCAAGACCTTTCCAGTGCTAGTTTCGTGAGCCACAGGAGAATTATATTTTTGGCTAGTTTTTCTTTACCATTGTCTGTGGGACCAATAAATTTGTTTTGTTTGTGCAT
>JAKUCV010000277.1:151819-164237 GCA_028386065.3 Turnera subulata | reverse complement strand
GCTTGGGCCAAGGTTCTGGCCTTGCAAACCCAAAGTTAAGGATCATATATAGGAAGAAATCATGGTATCAATTGCGCATTCGTGCAATTGCTGCTTCCCCTCTGTTGCCTACAATAAATGGTCTTGTTCTATGACCCTGTTGTTATGTGTTTCTGCCTTCAATCAATTAGTTGAGGTTGGGCTTTGTCTACTCCGGTTGAAGCAGTATGTAGTAGTACTACTTCTGTGTCGCTTGTTGACCATATTTTATCCCCTCCTCCGCTTAATCTGGGTACCTATCTTCATATTTTGTAATGGATGTAGCACTCTTGTGTACCCTATTATCATTTGGCATGTGAAAAGTTTTTTTTTTTTTTTTTTTTGATATGAGGCATGTGAAAAGTTTTTTACGGGAAAAAAGAAAATCTGTACCTATCCAGGGTCCATCCAGAGACTGAGACTAGTGTGTTGCACAGGAAATTAAGTTGGCCGGCATCTAGGACTTCTCTCAAAGCATTTGGCACAAAGTCGGATACAACCACGTGTTGCATTTTTTGATGATTGACGTGTACTAATTGGATGAACTATGATCTCACTATCATTTAGAGGAACGGACAAACAAAAGAGACCGTCCCCTAATAAGCCAATTACATGCCCACTAAACATAAAGTACTCAAATTAATAAAACAAGCGAGTGTGTACAATAGTGGCTCCTTGAGGAAGCTTGTGTATTATCACATGATGTGGGTAGGGGAGAGCACTCGGCACGGTACGGTATACCGTATTGATTTTTGGATTGGTATGTCGGTATCGACAGCACTCTCTTACTGACAATATACCGATCGGCTTGTACCGCACCTACACATGGCAACTACCGATCGGTACGGTCGGCATACCGATCCTACCGAGCCGGAAAACCAATCTGTTGCCATTTGACGAGGCATTACAATTTACAGAAACAAATCTTAGCCGACGCTCGCCCCGATCTCGCCGTCGCAGGTCGCGAACCAACCACCATAACGGCCGTCTTGGGTTACCACAAGTCACGAGCCATAACCAACACGGGAAGGACCAGCAACCGTCGCAACCACTGCCGAGACCTGCCATGAAGTGAGGCGTCCACACAGCCATGAAGGTCGCCGCCTGCAGGTGCTCCTACCGGAGCTGCCATTTTCGGGAGAAAATGGAGCAGCACGCCACCAAGGCTGCCGGCCCCTCGGTCTTTCTGCCCGCCGTCGCCTGGCCACGCCTCGACACGCGCCTCTACTCGGTTGTGGTGATGAACACCATAAGAGCTCCTTCTCCTCTTTTCGCTCATCGCTGGAGAAGAGGGAGAGGGAGCAGCGAGCACAGGGCCCTTGTATCCCCTGCCTTGCCTCGCCGCATCACCGCTCGAAGCCGACCATTGCAGGCCACCGCCTGCTTCTCTTCCGTGGTCTCGGTGCGGGTTTCCGGGTATGAGACTCCTTCTCAATTAATTGCATGTGTTGTTGGTTGATTCACAGAGAAGGGAGGGGCGGCTGGTATCGAGAGAGAAAATAGAATTAGGATTTTTAGTTTGTGTTTATTTGTGGAAATGAAATGTGTGTATGGATTAATAGTATAAGTTAGTATTTATAGCTAGGGTTCAATCGCGGTCGGGTCGGTTATCGACATACTGACCGACACCTGCACCCCCTCATACCGCCATGCCTGCGGGGCGGTTTGAAGCCGAGCCAACCACGTTTCAAGAACATATTTTTCGACCGCTACTGACCCGACACCGGTCGGTAGAGTCGGCTCGGGATTTTTGCTCTACCCTAGTTGTGGGGGATTTTTCAACGCAGGGTATGTGCTTTATTTTTTTTGGTTACATTGAGAATCTTAATCTAAATATTAAACTAATCAACACTGTCGAGGTTCGAACCTACAACCACTAACTTCACAAATCGTGGGAGGTGCCAACTCGACTACACGTTGCAGGCAGGATATGTGCTTTATTAAATCTTCCTAGGAGCACTATTGTCCGCCAATTTGCTATAAAAATAAATAAATAAATAAATGCACGCTACCACTTTTACACTAAAAAAATGCAATCATTTTAATTGAAGAACAACGCCTAGGTGTGGAAACCAGTCTTGTTTCAGCTCGCAGAACTGTGTATGGGTCCATATACAGTATCAGCCCAAGACCTGCTCGGGCCGAAAAAAAGGATCTTCTTGGGCCGAAACTTCTTCTCGCCATGAAAGATCGACGGTGATAGCGGGAGATAATATGCGCCTTTGCACTCAATGGGACGGCCTGAATAATGGTTTGTGTACTTTTGAGTTTCAATGATGATAGACCTACAAATAGTTTTTTACAAAGAATCCTATATGCAATGAATGATTTTAATAGCTTTCCGCATTATCTTTTTTCTCATTTATTATTTTTAAAATTAGAATTTTATTATCACAAAAATCATTACCCAAAGATTTTCATGATTTCTTTCCTTTTCATTTTTTTTTCCCTCCTCCCATTCCAAGATTTCTCTATATCATCTTGTATGTGTGTGCACATATCACGGATTCACGGTGGAGATTTTTTTTGATTGCTTTCCGTAATCAGTCTATGAAATTCTGTACCCTATAGTATTTCCCAACTTCTACAAATGACTTTATGTCCATGTACAATGTCAGGTGTCCCAACCCAACCACAATATGCCTATATAAGTCAGATTCTTGCTTCGTGTCCCCCACTTCACTACCCGTCTAAAGAACAGCAAGGAACCTAGCTAGACTTCCTCTATAATGGCAGCCATGAAACTCTACGGACACGCCTTGTCCACCTGCACCCAGCGAGCTTTAGCTTGCTTTTATGAGAAAGAGCTCGACGTTGAGTTTGCTCCGGTCGACTTGTCAACCGGTGAACAAAAGAAGGAGCCTGTTATCTCCATCAATGTAAGTATGGCGCCCACTAACTATTCTTGCCAACTATTATAGTGCTTCTACGAATCTAACATATTAGTTTCTTGACATCAATGTTACAGCCATTTGGTAAAGTCCCGTGTTTTGAACATGGAGATATAAAAATGTTTGGTAAGATTTCTGTGCTTCTAGCAGGTACCAGCAGATTTTTCTATATCATGATTGATGCATATATAAACATTTTGACTACTTTTTTTCCTGATGACAGAATCAAGGGCAATCACAGGCTACATTGCCAAAGAATATCCAGACAAGGGGGCTCAGCTGGTTTACACATCCGGGAAGGATCTGCAAACATACCTAATTTGGCTGGAGATTGAGGCTCACCATTTTGTTTCATGTTCTCAACCGCTGGTTTGGGAGCTATTCTATAAGCCACTTTTGGGGTTACCTCAAGATCCTGCTGCTATTGAGGAACTCGAGGCCAAGGTTGATAAGGTGCTAGATGTTTATGAGAAGCGTCTGGCTGAATCCAAGTACTTGGCAGGTGACAGCTTCACCTTGGTGGATCTGCATCATCTCCCCAACATATCTGCATTGATGCGAACACCGGGCAAGAAACTGTTGGATGCACGCCCCCATGTTAGCAAATGGGCGGCTGATATTACCTCAAGACCTGCTTGGGCCAAGGTCCTAGCTTTGCAAGACAAAAAGTAAGGATCATAGGAAATTAAGATGTTCATTTCATTGCACGTTATGTTCGTGCAATTGCTGCTCCGTTTGTTGCCTATAATAATGGTCTGTTTTATGACCCTTTCATTGTTTGTTTTTGTCCTACATGAGGTTGGATATGGTTCCTTCCTGTTGTATCAGTTTGTAATGCTGAACTCCTAAAACTTAAAATGGTGGTACGCAGCTCTTCGAGTCTAAAAGTATTTTTCTTTATTGTATTTTCTTTTTTTTGGGGTAATGTAAAAGTAATAATGGCCAAATACAAGGAAATGGGAACGGAGTAAACATTTCTGAGAACTCTTGTTATCCTTTGATATTGAAATGCAAACCAGTAGTAAGCTAAGAAGCAGTGATCCCTCAAAAGGAAAATTAAGCATAAAAACATAAACCACCAAAAGGTGGACATTGTATAACCATCAAGAAGATGGATATTGTATGACCATCACGAAGATGGATGTTGATATTATACTTGCTTACCCTGAAGGAGCAATTCATTTTATATTCAATTTATTTTATGTTCAATTCATATTATTACGCGTTGTGATCTATTTTATTTACTTTTCAGAAATTTATAATTGTTTCTCGAATAATGCCTTATGTTTTTAGTCCCGAAGACTATGCAAAGTTGACATCCACAGGGGGAGAATTATATGTGTGGATGTCAATATAATTCGAAAACGAGAAATAAGATTATCATGCTCCAGAAGAGCATAAATCCGAATATGTTCCTGAAGAATACATATTTTTAAAATGATCTAGAAGATCGTATATTTTCGCTCTGGAAGAGCATATACTTTNGCCAATATACCCTGAAGGTATAAGCTAATATTGAATGTTCTTATTTTATGTTATCATTAATTGTTATAATTACATGTATGTTTTTATGTTATCATTAATTGTTATAATTACATGTATGTTATTATTAAATTCTTAATATGAACATGAAGCCATTGTTTTAATGACTCTGGCGTTTGTCCTGAAGACAATGCGTGACATATTCCGTATTTAATAGAATGGAAATTATTCATAAGTAATATATGATTGTACAACCTAAAAATGAGAAGAGGATTAATATGCTCTAGAAGAGCATAAGTTTATTACGCTCTAGAAGAGTATATATTAAGCTCTGGAAGAGCACAAGTTTTATTGTAGTATAACGTGCTCTAGAAGAGTAAAATATTTACGCTCTTGCTGAGATGCTGAATATCTCTATATTAAAAGGCTATTGTTGTAGCTAACAAACAAGTTGTGAAAAGTTTACCACCATTGTTCTTTAGATTGTGCTATATAAAAATTCGGGTTATTGGAAATTGTCATATCCAGCCAGAAGCTGGAATGCACTAGCCTGAAGCTAGTATTTTTAAGTTATTAAATACACGGTTTGCACAACCCGAAACTGAGACTAACCGAAAGATAGCTGATAGAAATGTAATTTACAACTGGTAAATAATTTCCCCATGTTATCATATCCAGCCTGAAGCTGGCACATATACCAACTTTATCATATCCAGCCTGAAGCTGGCACACATAGCAGCCTGAAGCTGACACCAACTTGAAGTTGGTTTATTGATTCATTGTTTGGCATGACCGGTTGGGCTATCCCGGTTCAATAATGATGCACGAAATTTATTGGATCATTCATTGAAAAACCAGAAGTTTTACAATCAATGAATTTCTATGAGTTTGTTTGCTGCGAAAGTTATTTTATGGCCTTCCTAAGATGAGAATGGCCTAGTATCACCAGCAAGTATGAGAATAGTTCAGGGACATAAACGTGGACTGATAAATCCGCGGTGTTAACCATCTAGATAATTTTTACGATGCATCGACTAGATGGTTTATTGTGTGACGCAAGTTGGCATAAGTGCGCACTTATTATGCCACTTGCGGGCACATGTCCCTACTTATGTTACTAGACTATATGTCTAGATAATGCTGGGATATTTCATCAATAAGAGACTGTATATCATTGGAAATAAACCTAAACAAATCTGGGGGAACATTGACAATTGATTGCACGACTGTTGATGAAATATTATTGCTTGAGAAATTGATATTTTATATGCAGCAAGACTGTGCATCAAGCCAACATGATGTTATAAGAACCCCCCCCATTTAATTAATTAATGGTCACATACATAGTATCTCCCATCTTCGGACCTTGAGTTATATAATGCTCCACCACAGGGTTGTGAAATTGGTCCCTTAAAGAAGATTGGGAATCTACGTTGGGTATGTATCTCCATATATTATAAAGATAATTGAAACCTATGACAGGGGATTGAAGATTCATTTATAGCAATATTTGCTTATTAGTTGATGTTTTACCCAACATCAGGGGGAGAAAAAATAAGCAGCTGGATCAAGAAATTATTGAAATGACTTACCAATATTTAATTTTTGATCCTCGAATATTAGTATGAACCTGAAGTTCTAAGAAATGATTCATTTGCAGAAGATTAGTAAGTCATTTGCCAGACATATTTATTTGAAATATGTGACTATATACCAGCTGCAAATGCTCCTATTTTGATGTTCCTGAAGAACAATATAAGTATGCAAATGAATCCATATGGATTATACTCGGTTCCAAAAAGAAAAGAAATTCTCGATAGAGAAAAAGGAGCAAAAGTGATAAGATGGCCCCAGTGAGAAAATAAGACCTCCAGTAGAGGTTTGAATTAAAAGTCCTCCAGAAGAGGTTGATTCTCTGACACAATTGATAAATTTTCAGAAGTAACTCAGGTACCTGAAATAAGTGAATATGATGAGATCTCAATTACAGTGTCAGAGATAAGATGGAACCGACGAGAAATAACCGTCGACGGAATATTTATGTTTAATATAGCGCTAAATGAAATGAGGATCATGAACATACATTGACGAATGTAGACACAGTATAATTGGCCAAAATGTAGAAATACAATTAAGGCTGTATTGGATTCGCCTGAAGCGAGAAATTGGACTCGCCCTAAGCAAGAAGTTTTTCGGACCTGTAGTCCGTACACCAAAAGGTGTAAAATTCTATTGGTCATAAAAGGGTATTTGTGCAAAAAGAAATAGATAATAAGATGTATAGCACGGTTTGTGGCACAAAGTTTTTATTCAAACGACCAGGTATTAATTATGAGGAGATATACTCCCCTGTGGTGGATGCAATTATTTTGATAAGTCTGGTATTATATGAAAAAAGTTAGAAAAACATCTAATGAATGCTATTACGGCCTATTATTATGGATCCATAAGTCATGAAGATCCCTGAAGGATCCAAGTTGCCTGAAGCAACTAATTCCCGGGAAAATAACAAAATAGAACTGAATTGATGTTTTCAGTCATTTTTTTTAGTATGGATAAATCTATTTATGATTGGCACTCCAGAAGAGACCTCTAAATACCGTGCTATTAAATTGGTCCTGGAGTACCTTGTTATAAAGCCTGAAGTTTTTTTTTATTTAAGCCTATTGGCAAGATATGTGTTTTTCTCTTATCTTCGGAGTATAAAAGATGTAGCGTTATGATAATCCTGTAAGCCCGAAGAAAGGAGAGTTGTTTTTGCAGATGTAGATCCCTTATTCAGTCCACATAAATCAGAGACGGACATCAACCACAGCTTTACACATGATATTGCAATATCATCGGGACTACAAAAACAAGATGGCAAGATAGACGCTCCAATGACAAAATCATGAAGATAATGCTGCCAATTCTATACAATTGAAGTAATGATGTACCAAAAGGTGTTCAGACAATATACATGTCACCAGAAGCTGACAAGGGCAATTGACAAGCAACGATATCAAGAAACCAATGGAGGCAAAATGAGGGGGAGCAGAATACGCACTGCACTCTTTTTTCCTTCACCAAGTTTTTATCCCACTGGGTTTTTCTTGGTAAGGTTTTTAATGAGGCAGTACTCCCAAAGCGTATTCTACCCAAAATACAAACAGTATTCAAGGGGGAGTGTTATAAAATACAATGTTTATACTGTATGAATACTGTCTGTATTGTACAAAGATACAGTATCCCTATTATTAATATATATATATGTATGATAAGAAACAAAAAAGTGAGAATGAAAACCGGGTCATGTACCCGTTAACTCCTCTTCTTTTCTCCTTGATTTTCTTCATCTTCATCCTTTCAATTCTTCACCCAAATCCTTCCATAAATTCCATTATTTTCTAACAGGAAGAAGATTAGAGAGGAGGGGAGTTAACGGGTTTTGTTACCCGATACATCCACTTCTTCTGTTTCTTTATTTCTTTATATATAATACATAAGAGGTGGCAAAGTGTTGCTTTTGTCCCTCAAGATGATATTCACTACATATTGGTCCCTCGGAATAATATATTTATAACACTCCCCCTTGAATGTCATCTTGCATTGGGTAGAATACGTTTTAGGGTCAACTGCCTCATTAAAAACCTTACCAAGAAAAACCCAGTGGGATAAAAACTTGGTGAAGGAAAAAAGAGTGCAGTGCGTATTCTACTCCCCCTCAACTTGGCCTCCATTGATTGCTTGATGCTCCCCCTCATTTTGGCCTCCATTATCTCCTTGATATCGTTGCATGCCGATCGTCCTTGTCAGCTTCTGATGACATGTATTTTGTCTGATTATTTTTAATACACCATTACTTTAATTTGGGCAATGTTGGCGGCATAATCTTCATAACTTATTGTCGGAGCATCGGTCTTGCCCTCTTGTTTGTAGTCCCGATGATATTGCACTATCATATGTAAAGTTGTGGCAGATGTCCGGCTGTGCTATTTGTGGATCGAGTGGGGGAATCTGTATCTGCAAGAAACAACTCTCCTTTCTTCGGGCTTATAGGATTATCATATTTGTTATTCCCCGAAGATAAGGGCAAATACATATAATGCTGATAGGCTTAAATCAAAAGCTTCAGGCTTTACAACAAGATACTCCAGATAGAAATTGGATTGCAGTGGAAGGCGAGATAGTGGGTCATTGTAATGTAGGGGTCTGTGGGGTTTATGGCCCTAATGATTTGGAAGAAAGGGCACGACTATGGGAGGAACTGTTAAGTGTCATGAGAGCATCCAGTGTTCCCTGGATTATGAAAGGCGATTTCAATGAGGTGCGCCACGCAAATGAAAGATTAAGTGGAAGGGCATGTAAAAGAGGAGTGAGGGCTTTTGAGAATTTCATCAATGATGCAGGTTTGTGTGAAGTTGAGCTCCAAGGCAGAACCTTTACATGGAGCAATTATAGGGCAGCCAGCAAGATAGATCGTGCATTTTTCGACCCAATTTATTTCTCCCTTTTTCCATCTATTAAATTGTGGGCTGAACCTAAAGGGAATTCAGATCACTGTCCGATCGTATTAGCTCAAGAACTGAAGAATTGGGGAAGTAAACCATTTAAATTTCTTAATTGTTGGCTTGAACATAAAGATTTTGATGAGGTCTTGGGTGAGATGTGGAAAGACTCCTGCAGGCGATTTCAGGGGAAATTTCAACTTATCAAAAAACTGGGCATGATCAAGCAAGCATTAAGGGAGTGGAATAAGAATGTCTTTGGGAACATTGATGAGAACATTAAGGTTTTGGAAAAGGAAATTGAAGTGTTGGATAGGATCACAGATTGTCGTGTGTTAAACAGAGATGAGAGAAGGCTATTGTTTTCTTTGAAGAAGGATTTGCACGCCAGAGAGAGACAACAAGAATCCTTATGGCAACAGAAATCTAGGATAAATTGGTTAAGGAGTGGAGATAAAAATACTAAATTTTTCCATATAAGTGCATGCAACAGAGGTCGTCGCAATTACATTCGTCATGTCAAAGTTGGGGAGTCCCTTGCAGCTGAACCAATTGAAATTAAAGCTGCAGCAGTGGATTATTTTTCTGAGGTATATAAACCTATGCCCAATGTGAGATATAGGTGGGGGAACATTCCAATCAAGAAAATCTCTTGTGACCACGCTGCCTTACTGGAGAACTCATTTGAGATGGAGGAAGTTAAAAATGTCATTTGGGAATGTGATGGGAGCAAGGCCCCGGGCCCCGACGGTTTCAATCTCTTGTTCTATAAGAGGGCCTAGGAATTTATTAAAGAAGATCTCATGGATTTGCTCAACGAATTTCATAGGACCGGGAGACTACCTAACGGAGTGAATTCAGGCTTTTTATGTTTAATTCCCAAGCGAGCAGATGCTGAGGGTTTTGGTGATTACAGACCTATCTGCTTAATTCACGACATTTACAAAATAATCGCAAAAGTTCTGTCCAAGAGAATGAAGGTGGTGATGAAAGAGGTGATCAACGCGAATCAGTATGCTTATGTTGAAGGCAAGCAAATAATGGACTGTGTGTTCTGCTTCAGAAGTTATTCACAGGCTTAAAAAGGACAGAAGACAAGCAGTAATATGGAAAATAGACTTTAGGAAAGCCTATGATTCTGTATCATGGGATTTCTGATCGCATGGGCCGCACTATTTAAGCCCATCTATGTAAAAAAAATAATATCCGGGCCGCACTGTTTAAGCCCAGCCGTGTTAAAAAGGGAAAAGACTGGGCCGGTACTGTTCACAGCCCGGCCCCTCAAAAAAAGAAAAAAAAGGGGGGAAGGAAGAAGGAGGAGGAGCATCCCTGATTTCTCATTTTATGCAGGTAAGTCCCTGCAATTCAGTCCTTAAGCAATTTATATTCTCAATTATTTCCAATTTATATTCTCAATTATTTCCTAGACGAAATTGATTATTGTTTAATTAATGTTATTTTTTTGAGTGATTGAATGTTTATTTAATGTTGATCTTGGATCATTAAATGAATTGTGAGCTCACGATGAGCCTCTGAAAATTATCCGGCACGGTGAATAGTAATTTCCAGCGACCGTGAATAGTGATTTTGGCCGGAAACCGGCAAACCCCGAAGTGTTTGGCCGGAATTTGATACCTCGGGTTTTTTTCCCGGCAAACCCAGAAGTGTTTGATCGGAATTCGAAATGTATATTGGACCAACCCGAAAAATATATATATCGGAATAGTAACCGGGTATTAATATAGTATATTATATATGTTATTGCTGAAAGATTTATCGAGTAAGCATATTTTTTTGTTTTTATTTAAATTCCGATTGGGCTATTAAAGGGCCCATTGCATTTAAATTCATGCCTTTAATTCTATTTATGCTTTATTTGGGCTCATGAAAGACCCATCATGGCCGGCTAAGCCGCCTATTTCTTTACATTTTTAATTGGGCTCGTTTAAGGCCCATCGCTTTTATTTTGCTGTAATTTAATTCTTATTGGGCTAATTAATAAAAAGGCCCATCGCATTTAATTTTCAAGCATTTATTTTTAATTGGGCTATAAAAGGGCCCATTGTATTTAATTACCTTGCTTTTAATTTTATGCTTAATATGGGCTCGTACTAGGCCCATCATTTAATTTCCTGTCATTTATTTTACTTGGGGTAATTTATTATAGGCCCCTTGCTTATTTATTTTAATTAAGCATTTACTTATTAAATTATGTTATTTGAATTTAAGGCTCTTAAAATTTCTGGAAGAAATTTATAAATGGGCATTAAATGCAAAAATGCATTTAAATGAGAATAGTCTGAAAGACTAAATATAAGAGTTCAGAAGACTCGGGAAAAGAAAAATAAAACGAAGACTGGAAGCCTTACCGTTCAAAAGATCCTGAAGATCCTTTCAAAGAAAAATCGAAAATACACACTATTACCACCAGAAGATGGAAATTATATGACCACCAGAAGGTGGATATTATACTTGCTTACCCTGAAGGAGCAATTTATTTTATATTCACTTTATTTTTATGTTTTGTTTAAATTATTACGCATTGCAATTTATTTACTTTTCAGTACTTTATAATTGTTTCTTAGAATAATGCCTGACGCATTAGTCTCGAAGACAATGCCAAATTGACATCCACAGGGGGAGAATTATATGTGTGGATGTCAATATAACATATTATGACATCTCGAAATGAAGAATGATTAACGCGCTCCAGAAGAGCATAAATTCCAATATGTTCCTGAAGAACGCATGTTTTAATATGATCCAGAAGATCGTATATTTACGCGAGTACAGACACCCCAGTAATAAAATGAATTATTATGGATCCCAAATGAATTGACTCAGATTTATTCCCTGAAGCGAATAAGACAATATAATTATTTGTGCCTGTGGACGTAAATGAGATAATAAATGGAAAAGGCTCAAAGCAAACATGCATATTATTATTACATAAACGGATACATAACTAGAGAATATTCAAAGAGGAATGGTTCCCATACATATGTTTTAAACAGTAATCTATCTGTTGGGTTCAACATTAACCCTGAAACTCTGAGCCTCACCATTAATGTTGACCCTAACACTATCGTTCCAGGAGAACCACATACCACCCCTGTTGTTTTCTCCAGGTATCTCAAACCGATTCGTTGGAGGAAAACGAAGTGGAATCACACCATGATTCTCTCCTGCTTGCCACAAAGTCTCAGTAATCAGTACCATGTTAGGCTTGTACTGATTCTTTAGATCCCTTAAAGTACGCACAAAGTCTTGAGACCTTCTTGATATACCCCTGCAATTCCACAATAAAAGTCGTACCTTAGGCCATGTAGGTGGTAATCCAGTCACCCTTGGGACGCTCCGAGCCATCATGGAAACCTGATAATAACTGCTTTGATTTAAAATTTGACATGAAGGCTCTAGCTGAAATTCCTGCATCCTAGCAGAAATGAAAAACATTATAGAGTTAGCTGAGCCATAAAAATTTGTCCTGAGATTGCCTTGGTCCTCCAGGAAGAAAGTCTCTTCCATTGGAGTCACAAA
>JAKUCV010000277.1:115371-147070 GCA_028386065.3 Turnera subulata | reverse complement strand
TGGAGGACTTTTAATTCAAACCTCTACTGGAGGTCTTATTTTCTCACTGGGGCCATCTTATCACTTTTGCTCCTTTTTCTCTATCGAGAATTTCTTTTCTTTTGGAACCGAGTATAATCCATATGGATTCATTTGCATACTTATATTGTTCTTCAGGAACATCAAACAGGAGCATTTGCAGCTGGTATATAGTCACATATTTTAAATAAATATGTCTGGCAAATGACTTACTAATCTTTTTGCAAATGAATCATTTCTTAGAACTTCAGGTTCATACTAATATTCGAGGATCAAAAATTAAATATTGATAAGTCATTTCAATAATTTCTTGATCCAGCTGCTTATTTTCTCTCCCCCTGATGTTGGGTAAAACATCAACTAATAAGCAAATATTGCTATAAATGAATCTTCAATCCTCTGTCATAGGTTTCAATTATCTTTATAATATATGGAGATACATACCCAACGTAGATTTCCAATCTTCTTTAAGGGACCAATTTCACAACCCTGTGGTGGAGCAGTATATAACTCAGCAGTATATAACTCAAGGTCCGAAGATGGGAGATACTATGTATGTGACCATTAATTAATTAAATGGGGGGGTTCTTATCATGTTGGCTTGATGCACAGTGTTGTTGTATATAAAATATCAATTTCTCAAACAATAATATTTCATCAACAGTCGTGCAATCAATTGTCAATGTTCCCCCAGATTTGTTTGGGTTTATTTCCAATGATATACAGTCTCTCGTTGATGAAATATCCCAGCATTATCTAGACATATAGTCTAGTAACATAAGTAGGGACATGTGCCCGCAAGTGGCATAATAAGTGCGCACATATGCCAACTTTCGTCACACAATAAACCATCTAGTCGATGCATCGTAAAAATTACCTAGATGGTTAACACCGCGGATTGATCAGTCCGCGTTCATGTCCCTAAATTATTCTTAAACTTGCTGGTGATGCTAGGCCATTCTCATCTTAGGAATGCCGTATAATAAATTTTGCAGCAAACAAACATATGAAAATTTATTGATTATAAAAACTTCTGGTTTTTCAATCAATGATCAAAACAAATTTTGTGCATCATAATTGAACCGGGATGGCCCATCCGGTCATGCCAAACAATAAATCCATGAACCAACTTCAAGTTGGTGTCAGCTTCAGGCTGCGCAAGCTATGTATTTAAACACTTAAAATTGCTAGCTCCAGGCTAGTGCATTCCAGCTTCTGGCTGGATATGTTAAGTTTCAATTACTCAACTGCTAGCTTCAGGCTAGCTATATATGTGCCAATTTTAAACTTATTTCTGCCATCATGTCGGTAAAAATCGGAATTATTGAGCAATAATTAATGTAGTGGCAGACATTTCCAAAAGCAAATCCTCGAAGATTGTAAAGTTTTGGAATTTTTGCTGAGTAATAATAATAAAAAAAAACAATGCTGGTAAACTTTTCACAACATGTTTGTTAGCTACAGCAATAGGCTTTTAATATAGAGATATTCAGCATCTCAGCTCTTGCAGAGCGTAAATATTTTACTCTTCTAGAGCACGTTATACTACAATAAAACTTGTGCTCTTCCGGAGCTTAATATATGCTCTTCTAGAGCGTAATAAACTTATGCTCTTCTAGAGCATATTAATCCTCTTCTGATTTTTAGGTTGTACAATCATATATTACTTATGAATAATTTCTATTCTATTAAATACAGAATATGTCACGCATTGTCTTCAGGACAAATGCCAGAGTCACTAAAACAATGGCTTCATGTTCATATTAAGAATTTAATAGTAACATGCATGTAATTATAACAATTAATAATAACATTCAATATTGGCTTATACCTTCAGGGTATATTGGCATCCACACATATAATTCTCCCCCTGTGGATGTCAATTTGTGCATTGTTTTCGAGACTAATGCTTAAGGCATTCATTTATTCCGTATTCCATACTCTTCAGGAGCATATTCGGATTTATGCTCTTCTGGAGCATGATAATCTTATTTCTCGTTTTCGAGTTATATTGACATCCACACATATAATTCTCCCCCTGTGGATGTCGACTTTGCATGGTCTTCGGGACTAAAAACGTAAGGCATTATTCGAGAAACAATTATAAATTACTGAAAAGTAAATAAAATAGATCGTAACGCGTAATAATATAAATTGAACATAAAATAAATTGAATATAAAATGAATTGCTCCTTCAGGGTAAGCAAGTATAATATCAATATCCATCTTCGTGATGGTCATACAATATCCATCTTCTTGTATAGCTCATCTACACAAAATTATTACATAGTGCTCTACCACAACATAGTTAATCGGGGTCCTTAAAGAAGGTTGGGAATAGATGTTGGGTAATCTCCATCAAATCACAACATTATTGAGACTATTGACTAAAAGATTGGAGATTCATTTATAGCAAGATTTGCTTATTAATACTTTAATATGTGTGTATACCCAACATCAGGGGGAGAAAGAAGCAGCTGGATCAGGAAAATTGATAATGCATAATATATATGAATGTTGATCCTCATATAAATTAATGTGAACTTGAAGTTCAAAAGAAGATGATTCATTTGCAGGAAAATTGATATGCAATTGCCAGACACATTTAAATTAAGTGTGACTATATACCAGCTACAAATGCTCCTTTTTAAGATTGATGTTCCTGAAGAATAATGTAAATATTCAAATGAATCTATAGATTATACTCGGTTCCAAAAAGAAAAGAAATTCTCGATAGAGAAAAAGGAGCAAAAGTGATAAGATGGCCCCAGTGAGAAAATAAGACCTCCAGTAGAGGTTTGAATTAAAAGTTCCCCATAAGAGGTTGATTCTCTGACACAAATTGATAAAGTTCCAGAAGTAACTCAGGTACCTGAAATAAATGAGTATGATGAGATCTCAATTACAGTGTCAGGAATAAGATGGAACCGACGAGAAATAACCGTCGACGGAATACTTGTTTATAATATAGCGCTAAATATTAAAAATGAGGATCATGAACCTACTAATGAATGAAGGTGTTGTATGATTGGCCAAAGTAAAAGAAATATAATTAAGGCTATGTTAAACCCGCTTGTGAAGCGAGATATTTTCCGGACCTGTAGTCCGTGCACTAGAAGGTGTAAAATTCAATTGGTCATAAAAGGGTATTTGTGCGGAAAGAAATAAATAATGAGATATAAAGCACGGTTCGTGGCACAAAGTTTTACCCAAACGACCAGATATTCATTATGAGGAGCTATGCTCCCTGTGGTGGAAGCAATTATTTGGTAAGTCTGGCAGTATATGAAATGTATTAGAAATGCATCTGATGAATGCTTCTACAGCCTACTATGGATCCATAAGTTGTGAAATATACATGAAGATCCCTGAAGGATCCGAGTTGCTAGAAGCAACTAATTCCCGGGAAATTACAAAGTTGAACTAAATTGATTTTTATATGGTTTATATATTTTTTTGAGTATGGATAAATTTATGTTGATGTTTTGTGAATGGAACTCCCGAAGAAGCTTCCAAATACCGTGCTATTAGACTGGTCCTAGAGTACCCTGTCGAAGTGCAATATGTATTGCTAAGAAAATAAAGCCTGAAGCTTATGATTTAAGTCTTTTATCAAGATATGGATTTGCTCTTATCTTCGGGATATAAAAGATGCGATGTCATGTGAATCTTGTAAACCCGAAGAAAAAGAGTTGGTTTTACAGATGCTCATCCACATTGCACAGCCGGACATCTGCTACAATTTTACACATGAAGTTACTATGTTATCGGGCCTACAAAACACACGTCACTAGAAGCTGACAAGGACGATTGGCATGCAACAATATCAAGAAATCAACGGAGGCCAAAATGAGGGGGAGTAGAATACGCACTGCACTCTTTTTCCCTTCACCAAGTTTTTATCCCACTGGGTTTTTCTTGGTAAGGTTTTTAATGAGGCAGTTGTCCCTAAAGCGTATTCTACCCAATGCACAATGACATTCAAGGGGGAGTGTTATAAATATATTATTCCGAGGGATCAATATGTAGTGAATGTCATCTTGAGGGACCAAAGTAATACTTTGCCACCTCCTTTGTAATATATATAATGAGATAAAGAAATAGAAAATGGACTGGGTAAAACAGATGAGACCCGTTCATGAGCAATATCATTTTCTCTTCTCCTTGATCTCTTCTTCTTCTTCCCGTTCATGAGCATGCAATCCAATTGAGTACCGGTGCACTGAAGCCCCAACAAGTCTCCCATCTCCATGGTCGCCTGAACCTCCGCCACTTTTGAAGAGACCTCGTTCTCCTTTTCTCTGACACGCCCATTAGCATTTTGGATATCTCGGTCTTGAATTGAGCTTTCCCCTGACAGCAAAGATCTCACACTTCCCCCTGAAATTATTTTTTTCACTTTCTTTTGTTTTCTGCGTCGATCGTTATATTTGGTCACCGCGCTATCCACCAGTTCCTGAAACTGTCTTTTTAAGACATCAATAGACAAGTAGGCACCGACACTTTCATCTGACGTTGAATCCTCATCATCAGCATGAGTATTTGTCTCCTCGCATATGGGGCTTTCAGTAGTAAAACCTGCCTTGGAATTTTCCTTTGTCAACTCGCATCCCGGTCCAGTATTATTGCAAACCGGCCCATTGGGAAGTAGGGCAGATAGCCTTGTCTTTTCTTCAAGTGATCCATTAACCAAGCCCACAGTAGTAATTGGCCTAACCGCTAGATCTGACCCACTCCACTTGCTTGTTGACCCATTACCATCATTCTTACTAATATTCAATTCCTGATCCCCCACGCCCGCGTGAGTATTAATGCCCATAAAAAAGGCATCCTTCAAAGCTGCATTATCACATGCCATGATGCCTGCCCCATGCTTATCACGAAAATCGTTCTCTGAACACCCATCCTTTGAGCCGACACTATTGATATTACCAATAACCAGGTCATCTTTTGTCGCCACGTTCACCGGTGCAGCTTTTCTTTTTTCCATGTTTTGAATTGTTTCACGAAAATTGAAGGGGTCCTCTGATGGACATACCTCCTCACCGGACTCCACGCTCTGCCGCGACGCTTCTGGCTTTTCTATGGAACATCCAATAATCTGGTAGTTGCCGTTCAAGACCCCGTGATCCTCTGTGCAGAAAGGTTGCGTTTCCACCACCAGGATATCATGCACCACTTCTCCAATCTTCACCTTGAAGGAGCAAGAGATAGGAGTCTTGTAAGGGGATAACACTAAAATTCTCGCCACCTCCAAATTACTACTATTCTCCAAACTATTATGCAGTTTGAGAAAAGTGCCCAAGCGATTTGCAATTTGACTGAAGAAGTCTGCACTCCACACATGAAGCGGTACACCGTAAACATTAAGCCAACACTGACGTTGGGGGGCTACATCACCCATCTCCCATTCCTTCAGTAAATCAAAGTATGAATGGTACCAAGCTTCTTTGTGTTTAAGGCAGGCAGTCATTTCCTCCTTAGATTGAAAAGCAACGAGTACATAAGATCCTCCAAGATTTTTAATCACAATCTTAGCATTAGAAATTATTGCAAATCCATTATGAATCTCCTGGATGGATACATTCTCCTTTATCGCCCCAAAAGCGCAAGCTGACAGTTTGCTTAAACAGTCCTCTGAGGGGTTGCATTCAAAAGTGACTCCTGCATTTTCTTGAGAATCCCTCACCATATTTCGCTTCGATACCACCTGGGCAAAGGAACGATTCGCATGCACTCTTGTGTATACCCTGTTCAGACTAGCATGCGTAGTATTCTGAATCCTCTCCACAGCCTTGCCCTTCTTTTCGTTGTTCTTGAAGGGGCCGACACGATCTCTCGCCACCCTCGCAATCAGCATTCCATTTATGACTTTGGAACTGTTTAGCTTCTCCACCATTGACTCTGCTTTTCCTTTGAACTCAAATCTCACGAAACCATACCGGTTGCCGCTTCTGTTCCGTCTCCCGGGGATGAAGACATCCATCACTGTACCCACTCTTGACATTTCTTTATAAATATCCAAAGCACCCCACCCATTGGGTATGTTTTCCAGGCATACACTAACTGCATCATGATTCTCCATTGCTCTTTGAACATGCTGTCTGGACCATCTAGAAAAGAAAGATGGTCTGCTCGCTACGCTGCTCCTTCTCTGGCGACCTTGGCTTGCACCGTGACCCTGACTAACGCCGCTGACCATGTTTTCTAAGCTATAATTTGTTTCAGTAGAGATTGCTAAATCCTTTTGATTCATTCATAAAAACTTAAAGTTACACCACTGGCTACATCAGCTAGCGCCTATCACACCATCATCCTAAATTCCCATGTTCTTTTATTGGCCATTACATTAACAGAAGATGCATATGATGTGTCTCAAGTAACGACCAGAACCCAAGTAACGAACTGCAGAACCATAATACATGTCGGGATCCATGTAGATGTAACAAGAAATGGGTGTCTAAACTTCTTTTACCACCACTACAAAATTCCCACAACACCAATGCCCTAGCAAGAAAATGCAAGCACTATTGACATATTGCAATCGATAAAGCTGTCGATAGCAGGATAACCAGGCATAGATGGCCCAAAAAAAACCTAGGGTACAAACGAACTGAAGTATGAATAAGTTTGAAATGATGCATTAAAAAGATGTTAGGGTCGTGCAACAAAAAAGCGTGGCCAGGAGAGAAATACAACATTTTTAAATTGTCTAAGTGATGCATTGAGTTATGATTTTGCATGATCCAAATGAAAATTATGGATTAAGCGCCAATGTCCTTGTTAAGCCAAACCTGTGCATAAAAGTGCAACAGTCCTATTGGGATAATAGACATTGATAGTTTTCCCACAGTTCAGATTCTACAGAACTACAACCCATGTCCTTATTAAGTCCTCTGTGTTTCATTAATTCTCTGGTTTTTGCAACATCATCCCATCTTTCCATCTGGGCATACAAATTGGACAGAACAATGTAGTAAGCACTATTCTCTGGCTCCAGTTCAAGAAGCTCCTTAGCTACAACCTCGCCTAACTCCAAGTTTCCACGAGCTTTACAGCCAGCGAGCAACGATCCCCACATGGACTTGGTTGGCTCAAAGGGCATTTCTGCAATGAGTTTCAAACCATCTTCAAGAAACCCAGAACGTACCAAGAGATCAATCATACAAGCATAGTGCTTTACACCGGGAGAAAATCCATACTTCCCATCAAGCAAGAAACCAAATATTTCTCGACCTATATCAACCAGACCCGAGTGGCTGCAAGCACTAAGCACATTGATCAAAGTCACTTCATCGGGCTTATGTCCTTCCTGCTCCATTCTATTAAACCACCAAACCGCATCCTCCCCACACTTGGCAAAAGCAAGCCCTTTAATAACAGCATTCCAAGTAAAGACATTTTTCTTCTCCATACTTGCAAAAACACCCAAAGCTTCTTCCACTCTTCCACATTTAAAATACATACCAATCAGGGAAGTCCCCAAGATCACATCCATCTCCCACCGATTCCTCCTAATGAAATCATGAATCCGAATCCCCATTTCAACCGCCCCGTAACTTCCACAAGCACCCAAAGCGTTCACCATCGTGACCCGATTAGGCACCACACCCGCATACCCCATCTTCTCAAAAGCCACCAACGCATCCCCATACTCTCCAGCATTCCTATGCCCCATTATCAACACCGTCCACGACACGACGTCTCTCTCGGGCATTTCGTCGAACACCTGGCGGCACAGCCCCATCCGCCCCCACGACGCGTACAGATTCAGCAAAGCATTCAATACATAAATATCGCGAGAATGGCCCAGTTTCACGACATGGGAGTGCACGCAGCGGCCCTGTTCGAATTCCTTGGAATCGGAGAGGGACTTGAGGAGGAAAGGGTAGGTGTAGTTGTTGGGGGCAATGGAGTGGCGGAGCATGTAGGAGTAGATGGAGTGAGGGAGGCGGGGGGTGTGGGAGTGGGCGAAGGCCTTGATGAGGGAGTTGCAGGTGAAGACATGAGGGCGGGTGTGGAGGTGGGAGAAGAAGAGAGGGAGGGAATGGTGGAGGAAGGAGAGAGATTGGGATGCGACGGCGGAGATGAAGTGGCGGGCGACGGTGGTGTTGGAGCGGAGGTTGTGGAGGATGAGCTGGGCTTGGATTTGGTTGAGGTGTGGTTGGGATTGGGGAAAGGAGTTGGAGAGGAGATGGAGGATTCGCGTTGCTGCTGCGGCCGTGGTGTTCATGTGGGGGTGAGGGGGAAATCTGGTGATTTTGTGTTGTTCATTTGGGGGCGGGAAGAGCTTAAATGGACACGAAAAAGAAAAAGAGTCGCCTGGTTTTGTTGACTTTTTCAGGGAAAACGGGAAGTAGAAGATAAAAAAAAAAAAACATGCGCATCCGGGGAATCGAACCCCGGTCAGTACCGTGGGAGGGTACTATGATACCACTACACTAGATGCGCTTGTTTGACAACGTTTCTGTCTGGATCCTATCAATATATATCGATTTGATAACTAGTTTTTTTTTGCACATAGGCAAGGCAAGTAATTTCAACATTGGTGTGCTACAATTCTTGAAAATTGTGGTTTGAGATATGTGGACCACCCCGAGGGCTTTGTTATCCGTCTCTAGAATTCGAGTTCGATCGTGGATGCTTCTAGTTAAGCTTCATTTATGTGATGTGGCCGAATATAGTTTTCTACAACGTAGGGTGATAATTTTTGAGGTTGAAATTGATCATAATCTATAATGTTTGGAGTCATTAGGTATCTCATTAATATTTTAATAAGCAGTGTCTTTTATGAGGAGGGTCTAATGCCAAGATGTAATCGATATTGATCGGATTCTAGAATCAAATGATGATAGTAGCACCACTAATACCATTTTTTTTCAAGTTCAAAAAAAATGTGGAAACATTTTACATATGCTTGGATTACTGTATAAATGGATAGAAGATATAAAAGTTATTATTATCGCATTAAAGTTGGAGTGAATTTGGATGTCAGAAATTTAGCTTATAGTATCAACTTCACTGCTATGTTATGATTATTTTTCCTCGTACGTACTAAAGTCCCGACTCCTATGGTCTTAGAAATCGAGAAATCAATGATCATTAACATCGACGAAAAATCCTAATTCCTTGACAAGTTTTTTTTTTCTTGTTATTTGTCTCCTCATTTTGTCCAAGGATATAAATATTTTGAAAGGTTGTAATCGTAGATTTAAGGAGAGTAGCATTAATTTTTTTTTTTGGTCGAAGGAGAGTAGCATTAATAAATGCGCAAGCACAAAGAAATGAAATACATTTAAAGATGTCTTGAGTCTTAACTTTTTCACGGGACACACTTATACATACGAACTCTCCACAAGAAGTCTTTCCTTTTCCCTCGAGAACTGAAAGCCTATTTTTCTTTGTTCGAAGCGAGATCCCTTTTTTGACTAACTTTGTGAACCGAAATGTTTTGGGTTTTTGGTTAAACTATAAAACCGAAATCTCCACCTTCCCAGTCTTTTGTTCCTGTGTTGCAATTCGCAAATATCCAGCCTTTCCAGTATCTTCCTTTGTGCTGGATGAGACTCTACACGTCAGAAGGATAAACATCAATGATGTCCATTTATTTTTCCTTCACCTGATTGAATAGTATTAGCCATTTATCTCTGTTTATTTAGATTATTTTCCATCCGTGCTATAATTTTTGTCAATACATTCCAAGAACCTCAATCAAATTAATATATTTATATTTTTCAACCCGCTCTCAATGCCCGCCAAAAAAAAAACAAGAGCCTCTATTCAATTTCAGATCAGTTTTGCAGCTACGACTCACGTGGCAATAAAAGCGTGCCGGTTTACACTAACAAGTAGTAGTGTCCTGTTAGCTCACGCCTCCGGTCCACGCGGCAAAGCAGCCAAATCGAACATAACCATCCAATCCAAACCACTAGGATCTCGCCACGTCGACAAGAGAAAGACACAGTAGTCTAGAAAACAAAACAGACACCAGTTGCAGTTAGGAAGTGAAGTGACTTCTCCAGTTCCCGTTCTTTTTCATTACAGAACACAGAAAACTCTTCCAAGTTCCTCCTCGTTATCATCGAATCCACCAAACTCCCACTTCTCACCAACTCGGCGAAGACAAAACAGGATGGGCATAGAAGAAGGCTTCAAGCTCGTCGGTTACTCCAACTTCGTCCGGGTCAATCCCCGGTCGGACCGGTTCGCGGTCAAGCGGTTCCACCATGTGGAGTTCTGGTGCACCGACGCCACCAACACCGCCCGCCGCTTCTCTTGGGGCCTTGGCTTGCCAATTGTCGCCAAATCCGACCTCTCCACTGGGAACGCCGCCCACGCCTCCTACCTCCTCCGCTCCGGCGACCTGTGTTTCCTCTTCACCGCACCTTATTCGCCTTCCATAGCCGCCATGGAGGAGTACTCCTCCTCCCGCTCTTCCGTCCCCAGCTTCGACCACGACGCCTGCCGCAGCTTCTCCGCCAAGCACGGCCTGGCCGTTCGCGCCGTCGCGATTGAGGTGGAGGACGCCGAGGCGGCCTTCAACGCCAGCGTCGCCCACGGCGCCAGGCCCTCTACCTCGCCCACCCTCCTCCTCGACAACCGGGCCGTGCTCGCCGAGGTGGAGCTCTACGGCGACGTAGTGCTGCGATACATAAGCCACAAGCCGAACCCGGACGATTCGGATCCGGGTGCCCGGTTCTTGCCGGGGTTTCAGGCGGTGGAGGAATCCTCGTCTTTCCCTCTGGACTACGGGATTCGGCGGCTGGACCACGCCGTGGGGAACGTGCCAGAGCTAGCCCCCGCGGTCGCGTACGTGAAAGAGCTGACAGGGTTTCACGAATTCGCGGAGTTCACGGCGGAGGACGTGGGGACGAGCGAGAGCGGGCTGAACTCTGTGGTTCTAGCGAGCAACGAGGAGAATGTGCTGCTACCCATGAACGAGCCGGTGTTCGGGACCAAGAGGAAGAGTCAAATACAGACGTATCTGGAGCACAACGAAGGAGCAGGAGTGCAGCATTTGGCTCTGGTGAGTGAGGATATCTTCAGGACACTAAGGGAGATGAGGAAGAGGAGCGGAGTTGGGGGTTTTGAGTTCATGCCCTCTCCCCCTCCTACTTACTACAAGAATTTGAAGTCCAGAGCTGGGGATGTGTTGAGTGACGAGCAGATTAAAGAGTGTGAGGAGTTGGGGATTTTGGTGGATAGGGATGATCAGGGTACTTTGCTTCAGATTTTCACTAAGCCTGTCGGTGACAGGTATGCACTGGTGGAGTATTAGTTTAATCCTATTGTTAGATTGATTGTATCAATTGTAATTAGCAGTCACTACATATGATAAATTATGTTTTGCAGGCCAACTATATTCATAGAGATAATCCAGAGAGTGGGGTGCATGATGAAGGATGAGAGCGGGAAGGAATACCAAAAGGGTGGATGTGGAGGATTCGGGAAAGGTAATTTTTCAGAACTCTTCAAATCCATTGAGGAATATGAGAAGACCCTCGAAGCCAGAGCACTTCCTGGTGCAGCTTCAGCTTGAGGATCAAGGATAGACCTTTCGTTCTTGGCTTCACTGATTCTGCTTGGAACAAGATAGTCTTGCTCCACTAGGTAGCCCTAGTTAGCCCTGGTTTTACACATAAATAAAAGTGTTGCACACATTCTAATCAGCTTTGTATTTGCTGTAAACCACGAAAATGCTTGCCATTGTACGATATAATGATACCATCTTACTTAGTTTGTGGAATAATACCACGTTACTACTATGGGGTGACTATCTCTGTATCTGAGGATATAATTGAACAATTGTATCTTCCTAGGGTCGAGGTCACCGTTCAACTTGTAATATAAAGCAAGCAATAAAGAATTATTAACTTCTCTGGAGTGTTTGATTCTCTGTTCATTTTCTATTTATGTTGCTTAGGTCCATCATATATGTTACATTCAGGGTACTCCTTTATACATATAAAAAAAAATGTGCATCGAGGGGAATTTATTCATGGATTGAGGCAACGTTGAAGGCTTGGGGGACAGCAATTTCCCGGGCCTGCTTCTGTTGCAATGAGCAATGACAGCATCTCTGCAAGGAGACCCAACGAGATCAATGTATGAACAATTGAACAGGAAGCAGCAGTGTCCAGTTCCAGCGGATGAAATTCCTACACATGAACTGAGGTCCGCCTTAAGATTCAGGGTCAAACAGGAAAATAATGATCAATAACCCTAACAGTGTTGCCCGGTATTCCAAGTCATATGAATTATGATCCAGGTTTCTTATTCAGCTTGCACAGAATAAGCGTGGAAATCTTGTTTGCGCTGAAATCCACCACCTCAGGAGGTGCTGCATATTAGATGATGTACTCCCACATATAGATTAAACATTGTTAAAATAAAAAATAAACTAGCACATAATAAAACAGAATACTAACTCCTATCATTCATTTACCCATAATCATAATAACAACTGGAAGTAAAGAAGAGAAAGAAAATTTTGGGTTGAAGAATTGAGGGATGGGTCCACTAGGGAGGCCCGCACAAGCGAGTTCTGCAAAGTAAGCAGCGTCAACGCTTGGCCAGCCTATAACCCCTCCAAAAACTCTTGCGCACAATAGCATTCTATTGATGGCGCCGCAAGCGGCTCCCACCGCTTGCATTGTTTTCCTTACTCATTAGTTTAAGGCAAGTTCTTCAGTTGCACCCCAAGCTTCTTATATAGCCCCTTTGTTCCACATGAGCTCCTTCTTTCCCCGATGTGGGACAACTACTAATGAACCAGACCTTCCTTCATATATCCCCCCAAAAAACCACTGCCAGCCTGCTTCCTTTTTGGGGTTCTATTTTGAGTCCCTCCATAATTGCCCATCTCCTTTTAACAAACATAAAGACAACCCAACAGTATCTCTTTCTTGTTATGTTTTGGTTGTTGAGTGACGTCTTTACCAGTGATAATTAAGATCCACATGAGCACAACAATATAATCTTAGTCTTGAATACCAATGGCCTATATCTCTAATGCTATTACCGTATTAGTGCTGCAGTTGTTTGTAAGGCGGATACATGATCTAAACCAGAAACAAAAAACAATACAACCCCCTGGGTTGTAAAATTCATTCCTTCGTTGCGTTTTAGTACATCTCAGATTGGATTACATTGAAGGATACAATAATCCTTTGTGAGACAGAGTTCTGCTTTGCACTTTACAACAGGGGAAGCCTACACAATATGCAACCCCCACAATTGACCCTCACCGTCCAAATCAATCAGACTAATATAAAAATAATAACATGTACATGCAATGGCTTTACAGAACTAGTACGTACACATTGAAAGAATCAGCAAATTTCAAGACTTTCGAGACAACAACAATGGCTCCAGCTGGGGGTTGTGCGTGCTAACTGATAGTCTTTTATCACCGGATTCCAATCCCGCAATTGATATATCTTCGTCTCTCTGTTTAAGCAACATTTGGATGAAACTTGGTTTATCCTCCGGCGATGATGAATCTGGGTTCTTGGGATATTGGTTTAAGCCTTGCACGTGCTGAAAACAAACTTTAACAGCATCGTGCTGCACACGCAAAAAGTACCACTCCTTAGTTCCCAATAAGGCTTGGGGGACAGCAATTTCATGGGCCTGCTTCTGTTGCAATGGGCAATGGCATTGGCAGCATCTCTGGAAGGAGACCCAACGAGATCCTTGAATTGAATCAATGTATGAAGAATTGAGCACGATGAAATTCTTGTGCCAAAAAAAAAAAAAAGCACGATGAAATTCCTACACATGAATTAAGGTCCGCCTTGAGATTCAGGGTCAAACAGGAAAATAATGATCAATAACCCTAACAGTGTTGTCCGGTATTCCAAATCATATGAATTGTTTCTAATCCCAAAAGGAAGGCTTAGGCTTTCAAACGACACCGTTTCTCCCCTCCACATATACGCCATATAATTGTTTTTCCCCCCAGATTGCAACCACTAGGTACTATCCTCTTTGTTTGTCAGTGAAAATTATATGTATTTGCATCCTCAAAAATAAAATTGGGCAAAAATAAAATGACCATTTGGGTAAACGGCCTTTATCCAATAAGTAGCACATTCTTGGGCCGACCCAATCCCAAATTTCACACTCCTTCATTGCTTGCACCAACACCAACAGCAGCACCGTCACCGCGGAGCCAAGCGTGGAGGGTAAACATGAGGATGGTCGGGTTGACCGGCGGCATCTCCTCCGGCAAGAGCACCGTCTCCAATCTCTTCAAGTCTCACGGAATACCCGTCGTTGACGCCGACATCGTCGCTCGCGTACTCACTTCTTCTCCTCCTCTCTCTCTTCTTCACTCACTCTCTTTTAAAACCCTGATCAGTTGATAAATTGGGGATTTTTAACGCAGGAGGTACTGAAGAAAGGCGCTCCTGGGTACAAGAAGGTTGTCGCTGCTTTTGGAGATGAAATCCTACAACCTAACGGGGAAGTTGATCGCCAAAGCCTGGGCCAGATTGTGTTCTCTGATCCCGAAAAGCGCCAACTTCTTAATCGGTACTGATAATTTGAGTTAACAGTCTACTGATTTTGTTGATTAGAATCAAGTGGATAAGCTTATTGTGTATATTCTTGTATTGTATTGATATGTTCACCAAAATATGTTTGCTTTTCCTAACTGAGGATTATGTTCTTGTAGACTAATGGCTAGGTACATATCATCCGGCATTTTGTGGGAAGTTTTCAAGCTGTGGTTGGAGGGATCTAAGGTGATTGTTCTTGACATCCCTTTGTTGTTTGAGGCCAAGTTGGATAGGTGGACAAAACCTGTTGTTGTTGTGTGGGTGGATGCTGACACACAACTTCAACGACTCATGGCAAGAGACGGATCCAGTGAGGAGGAGGCCAGCAATAGGATTAATGCTCAGATGGCTCTTGATTTGAAAAAGACCAAGGCTGACATTGTCATTGATAATACCGGTTCGTTAGAGGATTTGGAGGAAGAGTTTCAGAAGGTTTTATCGCAGGTGACTAGGCCGTTGACATGGACTGAATTCTGCCTTTCAAGACAGGGATTCTTCTCGATTCTTGTTTCTTTCGTTGTCGGAATTGGAGTGGTTGTAAGTTGTAAGAAGAGTAGATTGTAGTTATTTATGATAAAAATTGCCGATCTTGATGCTTCAAACTGTAAACATTATTATAGAAAATGAGATTTTGATGCGTTGGTCCAACTTTTTGTACTTCGTAATGCCTGTTAAGCTTGATCTATTCTAGTAGTCAGTAGTTTCCATGTAGTGTAGTGTGCATGATGGATTTTGAAAGAGAAGTATTCTGTCGCAGTTGAACTTCTATGAAGTTCATCTAGTTGATCTTAGGATGCTGTAACTGGAGATGTATCCAACAAAGTAGAGTTTATGGCAGTACTGGTGAAGCACAGGCTTTAAAGTGGAAGGCTGGTTTTTAAGGAGTCTTAATTTGCTTTCTTAGTTTGCAATGAGCTTTGTCAATTTGACGCCTGTAATCTGCAACTGTTGCTCCAATCTTGTGAGGAGATGTGATTTGCTTACTGGTAGTGGAGAAACTAGCGATGTCTAATTTTTTCTTTTTACTTCTCCATTTGGGTTTTTTCTGCTTTGAAAAAAAAGTGTAATTTAGCATCATGTATTCATGTTGTTTCAAAGGGAAAATTATTTGATGGTTCAGTGCTTTTCTACTGTTCATATATAAGATGGTTATGAACTGCTGTCTTTTTCCCGTAACATTGAATTTTTGATATTTTAGTTTCTGGAAAATTACAACCACGTATCCTGATATTCTTCCGACTGAATATGGATTTCACTTGGGGAGCGTTGAGTTGCATTTGTGTGGTCGAGTCCCAAGTAAGCCAAATCCAGGTCATGAGGTTGTGTACCGCATTAATTTTCTTATAGCCATCAGATTTTTATTATTTCTTACTAAGATTTGGATGATCGTGATGTCGATTATGATAGCAAACATATCTCTACAAGAGCTGGTCTGACCTGTGAGTGCTAAGTGTTGTCACAGGTCACATAAGACCTAAAAGAACTTGCAAGAGTGGCAATACAATTGGCTTAAGCAAAGTGGGAGATAAGTAAGCTTGGCTTCATTACAGTATAGTGTGGTATTTTTTTGAATTATTATTAAAGCTTCTTTGTCCTGATTTAGATTTATATCTCCAGGCTAAACTAATTGGAACACATAATGACAAAATTGATTGGTGGTAGTGTTTGCTTTCTGATCATCCGCTTGAAATTCTCCACCACCATCTCCTTTATTTTCCCCTTTGGTTTACGTACAGAGGTCTACTTCTGGAAAACATTAACCAGTTCATATCAAGATATTGCATTTGAAAAAGACTGCTTGTCCAATTTGAGAATGAAGTTGGCAAGTGCACTGATGGCTACAATATTATATTACAGATGATACATATGTGCCCCATCAGTCCGTCATTCTGTGATTTCAGGTGATTTACTTATGTATTTACTGTGAAACGGTGAATTTCAGATGTTAAAAGTAGTTGCAAGGAACAAGGCTAGTGATTTGATCTTCTCTGTGGTTGCTTTTCAACTTTGCTTTCAGAACAAACCTGGACACCCACTAGTCACCATCTTCTCCTCAAGTTAGTACACCAAACAGATATACTTTTAACTGCTTGACATGGAAACTGAATGCTAATGAATTTTCCAGATTTTCTTCTGAAGAACATATACAATAGGGGTGAACAGGGGGTTAACAGTTGTGACTGTCCACTGATCCTTTTATAATGCTCACATTTTGACATCATATATGATCACTAGATGGTTGTAGAGGGAGAGGAAACCCACCCCCTAAATTGAACCACTGGAAGTTTCAGTGAAATCATAGTCTTTTTTCACATGATTTTTATGCTTAAAATTCTTTCCTAAGCCACCTACGCCTTCCTGCTCAACTGAATGCGGTTATTGGCCAGGATTTGGACTACCTGCACGAATTAGATTGGATAATGATGTTGAAAAGGCGTAGGAAGTTGGCTATATTAGTTTCAACCAATTCCTAATTAACCCCGGTGAAATTCCAATTTCTAGGTGAATGGTTAGAATCAGATAGAGCTATCCAGAAGTTAAAATGTATTAGATATTCTACAGTCAATTCTATCCTGAAGGACAAACTGGAGCTGCAATTTTTTACATGATCTGCGTAGACCAGATGTATTAGCTAGCAATAGCCAATAGGTACTGAGATCATATATCTGCCTATGAGGCTTATTATCTAGATTTTGCTCTGCTTTCTAGATGCAGAGGGATAATTTGAATGAAGGAATTCTCGAAGAATGTGGATTAATGTAGACAATCATCATGAAATATTACTCCAAAGGAAAAAAGATAAAAGAAGAAAAGAGAACTTCCTATTCCACCCACTATACGTGGATATATGTGTGCTGAAAGCTATTGCTATGATCTGATCACCATCAAACAAGTACTATGATATGATGTCCTCCACCAAAGTACTCCAAGTGAAAATGTTTACCTTTTGTGTTTTTACGAATGAATTCCACTCCAAGCTTGAAAATATCTGCCCCAAATCGCATTTTTTCTTTGTTTTAATGTTTTTGGCTTAACTGGCTTGAGAGCGTAGGCTTCTTTTCGTGCACATAAGGCATGTATTTTTAAAAACAACAGAGAAATACCAGGGTGTGCCTGCCTGGGTACGTAGGCGGCTCGGCTCTCAGAGGGTTGGTCACGTGACCTAATCACGTGATTGCTGATTGTAATCATTGACCCAAATTTCACTGGGGAGAAAAGGATGTGGAGGTGACGTGGCATCCACACAACCTAATGCTTCCTCTTTCTCTCTTGCTTTTTTGTCAACTTTCTTTTCTTCTCTCCTCTTACTCCCCATTCTCCTCTCTTAGTTCTTAAACCTCTGCCCACACACTCAATAACTCCCCTCCCCCTGCCTTCCTCTCTTCCTCCTAAACACTTCCTCTGAGATGGCAAACAAGTCAGCTGAAGAGGCATTAGAGCAGCTAAAATACCAGGTAACTATACATGTATATATATGTTGTATAACTACGATCCTATATGTATAGGCCATTTGAGCTATATCGACCCGGTCGGTGTTTCTTCTTCACATCCTTTTTTCTTCTTCACATTCTTCTTCACATCCTTTTGTGCTTGCTATTTTCACTTATCTGAGTCCATTTGTTCACTGTTTTGCAGACATGGATCCTGAAAGTCTCAATCCACTGTGAAGGATGCAAGAAGAAAGTGAAGAAGGTTCTCCAAGGCATTGAGGGTATTACATGCACATAAACATAATATATATCTGTAGTTGGTTCTCTGTTATATGTACTTTTCATGTACTTTGTTCATAATTAGCAAGTTCGATGAATTAATTCCTCTGTCTCCATCATTCTTGATCAGGCGTTTACAAGACAGAGATTGATTCTCAGCAGCATAAGGTTACTGTGACTGGCAACGTGGACGCACAAACTCTTATCAAGAAGCTGCTGAGATCAGGCAAGTACGCCGAGCTCTGGCCTGATCAGCCTGAGAAGAAGGAGAAAAAGCCCGGAAAATCAAAGAACAATGAGAAGCCTAAAGATAATAACAAAGATGGCCAGGAAACTGGTGATGATGGAAAGAAGAATCAAGCAGAAAAGCCCGAGAGTGCGGCTAAAACTAGTGCCGGCAATGATGGTGCTGGTAATGATCAACCACAAGAAGCTCATGAAAGTGATGATGCTGGCGAACCAAGCCCTGCTGCTGCTACAAATGGTGGTAATGGTGGCGGTGCTGGTGGAGGTGGTGGTGGCGGCAAAAAGAAGAAAAAGAAGAAGAAAGGACAAAGTGGAAATTCTAATGCCGGCGGGGGTGGTGACCACACCGGAGGTGCTACTGCTCCTGCAGACGCTGCAGGAGACACCGTTGCAGCTCCTGCTCCTGTGGCTGCTGCAGCAGACAAAGCTTCACCTACGCCTATGGTGAATGGCAGCCCTCCACCTCATCAGCATGTGTACCACCATCCGCCAATGTATTATCCACCTCCAGTTTATGGCGTGAGTTACAACACGGCACATCGTAGCCCTAGTGAGTCTTATTACGCTTATGATTCCATGCATGTTCCTTTCCTCTCTCAGCCAGTTCAGAGGTATCAACCACCAGCTCCGCCGTCTGATCCTATCAGTTCATACGGTGATGATTATGATGATGAGGCTGGCTGCTCTATTATGTGAATGCAAATATTGGAAGGGAGAATGGATATGTATAATAATTAATTATGTACTGAACTAAAATTAATAATAGACAGTACTAAGTGTATTGAGGGGAATAGTGGGGGTGATTAATTTTGTGAGAAAGTGTTTTGTAACATAAATGAGAAGTTAGTAGGGGGAAGCAAGCTAGACAGAAAATAAAAAGGGATGTTAGGGAGTTGGAGGTTGATTAACATTTTGTCTTCATCTAGTTTTGTCTGCTATACTTGGTGGGTTTGCTTAGCCTTGTAATGTATGGTCATTTTTGTTCTTTAAAAAAAAAATCTCCCTTTTCCTCTCTTTGATCATGCATAAAGGAGATCTTTGTTCAGTATATTCGCCCAGTACTTTCTTTCCTCTCTGTATCATGGAAAGCTATACAATGACCGTAGACAAAGAATTATGACCTTATTGAGGTTACAGATCACTGTGCAACTTGAAAATGGGATAAATTACTGGCCTTTACATAATTGCAAGCCATATGAGCACGCTTTAGTATTTAGCAAGGACATCAATCGACCAAACCAACCCCGTTGGTGACATAATAAGAACTATAAAGGTTAACATCTATGGTCTCTGGTCTCTAGGTGTTGTGTTCCCGAGTTTCGAACTCAAGATGTCTTAATTAAAGCTATAACATGCAGCCCAACAGACTCACCTAACCCAGTTGCACTTGCAATGCTTTTGCTAATCAATTAGGACTAAATTATTCCCAAGTTGAAACAAATTCTTGCACCCATGTGTGTACTAGAATCTGCAAAAATATCAGTCAAGAAAAGTTATGATGAGCATCTGGAAAATCGTAGCACGAAGCTGCAGAACGACATACGTACTTGTACTACGTCAATTATTATGAATAAAGCTTTCATGAATATAGGCATATTTTTGCTTTGGTAAATGCTTAAAGGTTTCTTTTAGAAAGCACCCTCTCTCTTTGGTTACAACATCCCTGTAGATATCTTTTGCTTTCAGAGCCAGGGATATCAGTTGGCTCTCCCTTTAAAGAAGAAAGCTGGTTTGTATGTATATGGTGGGGGTGGTTTTTTTTTTTTTTTTCTTTCCTTTCAAGTCTCCATATGCTAGCAATTGGGACCAATCATCCGTGTCTTATTAAAGTCTTTTACAGTTGTATAGACAATGCGTTGTAATAATTTCTGCTTCATCCTAAAAAGACACAGATAATACTAACATAGTACAATTTCAGAAGATCTTAAAAATTATGTGGTCACTATGTGTTAATAAAGAGGTTAAAGAGCAGCTTTCACTAGCTAGTGCCAACTTGAAAATGTGATATGCTTCATCTCGAAAAGAAGGGGAAAATAGAAAAGAAAAATGGAATGGAGAACCTTGAATCCCAATTATTCACTTTGTGAAGCCGAAAGAGATCTTCCCATCCTCTCCTCCTTGCCTTTGTTTATCCGTTGTAGAATATTCATGGAAGATTATACTTCATGTCATCACCATGAAAGGAAAAGGCATACATTTATCTACAACATGTTATTCTCCATCATTTTCAAAAGCTGCATATATCCTCAACTTCCTTTTTACAACCATTGACCAAAAATGTGCAATTAGTTCAAGCTGAACAGAATTCTGAAACTGGACACAACAGAGCCATAAACTGGAAAATGAACATAGTTGAAGAAAAGAGCCAAGATATAGAAATTCCAAAATCGGAGAGAAGAAGACCAAAAATGCGGGAAATGATCCACATTAAACCCAACTTATTCAAAGAAAAAAACCTAAATATGACTTACATTTTGCAGATAAGGATGTCCTTTTTAATTAACCCAATCAAAAGCCAAAGTACTCTATTTCTCAAAAGCAACCACTTTTTTGGTAGCATATATGTTCTATTATCTTGTTAATTAACACATGCAGTCAGCCAAGTTGATAATTATTTTCCCTTTTTAATTAAGAATTTAGAAAGCTCCAAATATTTTGATATCTAATAATTAAGGAATCCAGTCAAATTGAAGATTATTGTACGACATCATCATTTAGCTTCAATTGATTAGCTTTTGTGCTTTAGGTTGATCGCCTGTCAAGTGAAAAACAAAAACATGCACGATAGAACAAGTTCTATCATCTTTAAAACGAAAAGCTAGAATGATATTGGATTCAGGGGCCCTCTTTTATGGGATGATTTATAGAATCTAGAAAATTAACACCATTCCTCGACTCTACCAAAATTTCCCATCCCTCCTTTTCTTTCACTACCAGTTTGTCAAAATCATTGTACCCTTGAATTGCCAAACACTATATTGGATCCCAATCCAAAATGCTATTAACCAAGTGCCTCTTTTTTTTTTTGTCAAAACATCAACCAATTATTAAATATAACCGTTGATTTTATAAGGAAAAAAAAATACTTAACCATGAAACTAAAGCAGTATTTGTGCTAACTAGTGAAAATTAATAAGGCATTCCAATCTCCATGACAAATAAGCATTTCCTATGCAATTACTTGTGAAAGAAAACTAATTAACAACGAGCAGTGACTGATAAAGATGTTTTCGGTGTACTTTTCGATGGGAATGGTGGGCGTTTATTTCTAGAACAAAAGAAACAAAGCAAAGATATTGTAGGATTTTGTACTAGAAGGTGTGAAATGAACAGGGACAATAATTGACGACTTGTTCATGAAGAAGAAAAAGATTCGTGGAGAATATGATCTAATATGTAAAGTCCAAAAGCAAATGCATCTTGAGATTTGTTCACGACCATAAACCATCCACACATTTCTGTTGTTTTCGATTATGTACTCACCAAGTATATCTATATAGAGATAATTCGAATATATAATTTTGGCTATGCTTCTAGCCTTCTTCTTGTCCCGGTTCATGACCATTGACATATTGCCTGCACTAACAAGGATCGTAGCTTGAAGCCTTTGCTATCAAGTTAGGCACTGCAATCCAGAGATTTGAGAGGACCGATAGTGAGATGTGCAATGCAATACGTACCATAAACTAAATGAAGTTTAATTGGACAAAAAATAAATTTTTTACATTCGATCTGTAACTACAAATTAGAAACAACTTGTAATCATGGCAAAGCAAACAGATCGTAATGGTTGGTGGAAATTAAAGGTAATGATAAGGATCCTTCACTTAAATGTGTCAATGTATCTGACATCACTACATTGAAAGTGAAAATTGTTCTTCTTTCTATTTATCTGACATCAAAAGTAGAGAAAGAGAGAAACATGATAGCGATGTGTAAGCATCCTCGAGTTTTTTTAGCAGATCACAATAACACAATACAACCAGTTGGTTATTATTCCACCTACCTAACTCTTCTCCTGTTCTTGTTCTTATATACATCAATTTTGGAAGATATTCTTCAAAATAATAGAGGGAAGGGCACGTTATGGCCAGCTTGAAGGAGACATCATATTAATATTTTGAATGACCAATCGGTATTGTTGCTGGATCTTTAAAGAATAAACACCCACTTGGGAAAACCACAATTGAATTGAATGAGCTTCCTACTTTGAACCCAGAAAAATAAAGTCCAAAAACGAGTAACACCCATAATAGATTCTCATAAAATAATACCGATGTGTACTTTTTTTCTTTTTTGATGAAATGCCGATATGTACTTATGGGCTCTTCATTCTCTAAAACAACATTATGTACTTATGGGCTCAAATTGAAGCCCAGCCTTTGCATCTTTATCAACAAAACAAGAGCATACAGTGTAATCTTGGGATACCCAATCTACCGTTTATCTCTATTGGGCCAACGTAAGGGCTGAACAACTGGCCCTGTCTTGTTAACTTGTACATGAAAATCTGGGTCCAGAAAAGGGACGGCAACGTTTTACTATAAAAAAAAAAAAAAAAAAGAAAGAAAAGGGACGGCAACTGTGACGATCTAAAGAGGAACAATACAATCATGACAAAATATACAAAACCTGATAAAAACTAAAGCTTGGTTCATGAACTTGCCCCATGACCATCATATCTAGACTTTTTAAGTGTAAAAAAACATGAAAGGCTGACGAAGAGGCAATATTACAGAGATGGTGGTCATTCAAGGCCAACAAGAGCCATTTTTTTATGTCTACCCTCAAAACCAGAACGAGTCAATTGTATTTTGGCAGTACTCTTCTTCTAAGCTATGTCATCATCTTCGTAAGGGATGTGAACACCAAATATCACAGAAAGAGAAAGGTGAGGCTCCCCTGCCACGAACAGTCCTAAGTCCCCTCCTATCTACTACATATTCCTCCACATGGTAGATATGGAATCAGAGTCTCACCAGAGAGAAAAGCAAATTCTGATTCCAAAGGGAGCATCATGGAAAATTCGAGGCACACCAAGAGAACAAGAATAAATCACAAAAAAAGCATTTTGCAATTGCTATGCCACTTCTACTTAGGCATATTCCCAGGAAACGTTTTTGTTGATTTCTTCTATGATATTCCATCCAAAAAATAGTTTAAAATTTGCACCTGCTTAGAGCTTGCTATTGTCTTGGAACAAGATTATTATGCTCTCAACAATTAACCTTCCAACAAGATATGATACAGAATTTCGTGAATATCTTATCTAATCTTATCTTTGGACACATAGTCCAAATGGTAGCCAATTAAAATATAAAGCAACCTAGATTTTTTTAAAAAAACATAATAATGCGTGAAAATGTTTAAGAAAGTACAATAATTAAGCTGTTAGTTGGGTCGCCATCGATCAACTATTGTGCTGATCTGTTTTCCACTACACAATAAGGAATCTGAGCACACCATGATAAGACACCATTTTCCATTTCCATGTTCAAGCCTTTTTCAGTCTCTATAAATACCATCACAAACTCACAGCTTAGCTCTACTAATAGCTTACCCCCATCAAAAACACACAAAATTACATTAGTAGTTGCTAAAACAAAATATTATAGTCATCAATATGAAGCCTCACAGCCTCTCCACCGATGGTTCTCTTGCTCATGAATCTAAGAGAACAATTGGAGAGAAGCTCAAGCAGGCAATTGATGCGGCCACGGTGAACATGGCCAGGAAAGGGTTGACCGGTAAGGGAAGTAGTAGTAATCTTATGTTTTCAAAAGAAAACGGAAGACGAGATTGGAGCTATAGAGCAGAGGAACCCATTAGAACTATGATGTTCTTGGGGTCATGGAGCCATACCTGAGCTCTTGACATAATCTAAAACGAAACATGCAATTGGTGATCCTGTCTAAATGGATACTAAATTGATGTTCATGAAAGAAAAAGGTTGTAAAAACATCTATATCCTGGTCCTGGCTGATGTTTTTTTGGTCTGAATTGTTGGTCTATGCTGGTGATTTGTGAAAACTAATTACTGAGATACAAGTATTAGCCAGAATTTGGAAAAGGAGTTTGTTAAATAATGTTGTGTTGGCTCTAGTTGAGCAAAGGGAAGCTTTGAATTGTAAAAAAACCCAGAAAATGAACAGTTGATGGCAGTTGAGATTATGTGTTTTAGTTTTTTCGTTGCTGTTTGATTCCTTGTTGCAAAGCACTTGAGTTCCTAGTCTTTTCTCACTCATAACGTTTTTGGATTATTTGCAATTTCATCAAAAACTTTCTTAAAAAATATTTTGCATTAATTTTGGGAAAACGTAAAAGAAGTGGAAAGTTATCTGAATGTGATGTGATCTTTGGAGGATTTGAAGTGTCTCCTATTAATATTCAAGCCCGGGCAATGGATATATCAAAAACCTCGATTGCTTCAATTCAATTCTTGTTGGATTGGTCTCGAAAAAAGTTCTTGTTGGATTGGGCTTCATTAAATACGACGCCCGTGTCTTATGCGAAAGCCAAGTAATGCCAAGGATCCAATTCGTACATATATGATTTATGGCCGGAACCTAGAAATTTTTTCCAAACAATTCTTCAAGTCAACGGTAGCCAGCCATGTGATTTTTTTTTTCTTTGGTTAAAGCCAGCCAAGTGATTGATAATTGAATTATACGAAGTCTTTTTATGGAGAGAATTTCAATAAAATTATTAGTGATTTGAATAAGATTAAGCGCAAATGGTAAAAGTTAAAACCGAATCTAATAGAAATACTTTAAAAATAAGTACATTAATACGATAAATTTACAATAATTCAATTCATCGTGTATTTTAACTTTGAATTTATGTTTTTTTACCGGACTTTTTTTCTACTTGAGGTGTAAACCTGTATTTTAATTTTTATTTGTGTTTGAAGTTTGAACAGGATCTTTTTTTTTTTATTTCATGTAACCATCTGTAATTATATCAAAAGAAAAATTACATTAGTTATCTTTTCATAATTGTATCAATTGATGGGATGTAAGAAATTTTTCTATATATAGAATTCACTGAGTCTCATAAAAAAAAAGAATTCACTAAGAGATATATTGGTCTTCTTTTTCAAGGATATTTTTATCCTGCTGAAAGCTTGTATCTAGGGATGGCAATGGGTCGGGGTCCCCACGGGAGAAGGTTCCCCACCCCACCCCCGTTTCCGAAATGTTCCCCCATCCCGACCCCCATTCCCCGTTCGGGGGAAAAATTGCCCCCATCCCCGTTCCCCGCGGGGAATCGGATCCCCACGGGGACCCCATTCCCCAAGTTTATAAATAAAAAGAATGCACATTATATTTCTTAGAAAGTAATTAAAGCCAATCGATGAATAAGTTCAATTATTTTGGCTTAAAATACATGATTCAAAGTATAATTCAAAGAAATTAAAAACAGTTTCTATGTCTCTGATGTTAACTACATATTAGAACATTCAAATAAAATGCAATTATTAGTCTTTAGCCAACATCAACAATTGCATCTCAAAATTTTTGCCTACTTTCCAATTACAACTTATTAATTTGTACAGATACGAAAAACAAACAAATTTGTGTCAACTTGGGAAAAAATAGAAAGGACTTGCCACATAACATAAGCATAATTAGCATGAACAAGAAATCACAAAAACCAAAATCTTATCAATAGAATACTCTATTAAATTTACCGAGAAAGAAAGAAATAATGACATATATATTAATTTTAATATGTAAAGGGAAAAAATAAATAAAAAATCTATTTTAGTATTGACATATATATTAAGTGGATAATGACTGAAGGGTAATTCCGTCTTTTCACTTATTTCGAGGTCCCCGCGGGTCGGGGGGAGCACTCCCCGCCCCCATTTCCAAATTCCCCACGGGGCTAAAACGTCCCCCGTCCCCGTCCCCGCGGGGGTAAAATTACCCCCATCCCCGTTCCCCATTCGGGGATTCCCCACGGGTTCCCCGTTAACAGACATCCATTGCCATCCCTACTTGTATCCAAGATCGATGGTCGCCTTTTATCAAAAAAAAAAAAAAGAAGAAGAAGATTGATGGTCGCCAATTAGAGTTGGAATGAAGAGTTTAATGCTTTATTAAGAAGATCAAGAAACAGAAATATGAAGTAATGAAATTTGAAAATCACAAAAATCTTAAGTTTTTCTTTTTTGAAAATAAATAAATTTGGGAGATTCTTTTAGCCATATTTTTTTGATCTGCCACTCACTTTTAAGATATCTATACAACTTACCAAATTCTGAAAACGATCCATCATTAAACACATAAAAATTGCATTGAAGATCAACTATCTGTCGGTGTGCATTATACGAATTTAACACATAACTAAGATGCCAAGTGCGGAAATGGAAAAAAAATAAAAAAAAAAAGAAAAGAGAGGAAAACCGTAAAAAAAGTACTACTGTTCTCAAACACAACTAGTGCAACTCCCCGTGTTATACACGGGTTTGAGCCGCGGTTGAATTAGGCTGTGTTACACACGGATTTTCTAAGCGCTTATATTATTCCGAAAAACTTTAGTCATAACATATTATTTGGAGCATTTACGTCCATGGGCAATATAAACTTCCATATATATTTGTATATAACTTATTTTTATGTGATTGAGTTTTAAAATTCGGAAACTACAACAGAAACCCAAAAAAAGCAAAAAGAAAAGCAGAGGGACAAAAAAATATATATGTAAATGGCTTACCTATTTTTGGCTCTACTGGCAATAACAGCTACAGTTCAAGAAAAGCTCCCATGTCTCCACCACCTTCACAAATATAGATCATATGCAGGTGAGCAAACAATCAAATCAAGTTCGTTACAGTATCAATTGGCAAAACAAAATTATAACACAATTATATACAATCACAAACAGGATCCCTCTGCAAGAAACCAACAACAAACACGTACGTACGAAGGTGATGCGACTCCAACACCTCAAATCATGGACGTCGTCAATTTATAGCAGGATGGATGGCAGAAGTCGCAAAGGCATTCTATGGATTAGTTCATGAATGATATTCAATAAAGTTAATGGCAATAGACTCTCCATTTCCCAGCATAATTACATGAATGTTGTAGTTTCCGTTTCAAAGGAATGAACTTAAAGCTATTAGGCAATTCAAAAGACATTATCCACTTACTATCATAAATGGCAAGCAAAAATATTTTGTAACTAAGTCATGTATTGGATATGAAGAGCCCTTAACATTAATGCCAACATTAATGCCAACAATAACCCATAAATTGTAATGGGGATGCCACATGTCAGCACCAAAATTGTCAGGTGTCATCACCATATTTGGGACTCTGCTTTAATATATATATATAGATTAAAAGGTTCCTAGGAAGAAATGAGAACAGTGTTTTTTTTTTTTTACCAAAACAAAAGCTAGTAGCAATAGCGACCTCCAGATCCGGAACCCACGTGTCGATATGTCGTTTTAACTCGGTAATGCCCCGAAGTGGGTGCAACTGGATATGATTTTGACAATAGTAGATTCGTGAACCCTGTCGTTCACTGGAAAACCAAAAAAAGGAAAATCTCAGTTCACTTCTACCACTTGCAAAAACTCTCCTCCTTCCCAGTCAGCGAGTGTCGCCTCACCAACCACTATGGAATCCTCATCGTCATCTTCCTCCGACCATCAAGCCACCGTAATCGACGGCAAAGCCATCGCCAAGACCATCCGATCCGAAATCGCCGACGAAGTCCGCCAACTCTCACAGAAACACGGCAAGGTCTCTTCTTCTCCATTCTTCTCCCTCTATTTAAGAATTAGCAGTTTTTTTTTTCATTATTATTTTTTATACATTTTTTTCTACTGGGATTCTATTGATCAGATACTTATTGGGTTGCTCTTTCTTTTTTTGCAGGTACCAGGTCTGGCTGTGGTCATTGTGGGCTCAAGGAAAGACTCTCAAAGCTATGTGAGTATGAAAAGGAAGGCCTGCGCTGAAGTTGGGATCCAGTCCTTTGATGTGGACCTTCCTGAGCAAATCTCTGAAACCGAATTGATTTCCAAGGTTCACGAGCTAAATGCAAATCCTGATGTCCATGGTTTGTTTCCTTTTTTTTTTTTTTTTTAAATTCTGTGTCTAACTAATCCAATCCTCTGTTAGTGTTGGCTAATCTCTCAACTAGAAAAGTTTAAGGCATAGGAGTTTGGTTTAAGAAACTGAACTGGGTTGGGTTTTGATTGTCTGTTTTGAGCAGGGATACTGGTTCAATTGCCACTGCCAAAGCATATAAATGAGGAGAAAGTCTTGACTGAGATCAGTCTCGAAAAGGATGTGGATGGCTTTCATCCTCTAAATATTGGGAAGCTTGCCATGAAAGGCAGAGACCCTCTTTTCCAACCTTGTACCCCTAAGGCAATATGCTTTCCTCTTGCTACATGTTGTTCTATTCTATGTAAAAGTTCATTGCTTTTTGCCTTGTTGTGTGTCTTGACAATACCTTTGGAGATACTGTATTCTTTTAACTTTCCTCTTATGCTTGCTTTATTTTAATCTACAGGGTTGTCTTGAACTTCTCTCTCGAAGTGGTATTAGTGTAAAGGGGAAAAAAGCAGTTGTTGTTGGTCGTAGTAATATTGTTGGATTACCGGTTTCGTTGCTGCTTCTAAAGGCGGATGCCACCGTTACCATTGTCCATTCACGTTCAAATGATCCAGAAAGCACTATCCGTGAAGCTGACATCATTATTGCAGCAGCAGGGCAAGCAATGATGGTAACATGAATTCTACTTTCGTGGTTAGAATAATATTGTCTGCTCAAAAAGTTTGCTTGTAGAGAATTGCCTGTGTCTATGCCATGCTTATTCGAATTACGATGTTACTACCTCTCTTTGACATTCAATCTACTCTCCTAAGCTGTCATATCTGATGGCAAAGTTTCTCGAAGCGTATGTTACATCCAGCAGAAACAGAAAGTTTCTCGAAGCATATGTTACATCCAGCAGAAACAGAAAGTTTCTCGAAGCATATGTTACATCCAGCAGAAACAGGACTTCTGTTTAATTGAAGTTGTTTACACATTAGAATTACTTGTCAGCTTTGACAGGGCAAATTTCGATTTTCTCCTCGTGCTGTAATTCTTTTTATCTTTTTTATATTGTCAGATCAAGGGGAGCTGGATTAAACCTGGTGCTGTGGTTATTGATGTTGGGACGAATGCTGTTGATGACCCAAGTAAAAAATCTGGTTACAGGCTAGTTGGGGATGTAGATTTCAAGGAAGCAAGCAAGGTAGCTGGGTGGATCACTCCTGTTCCAGGTGGTGTCGGTCCAATGACAGTTGCAATGCTACTGAGGAACACTTTGGATGGTGCAAAGCGTGTAATTGAGCAGTGACAATTCACTTCACACTCCATTGCTGTTTACTTTGGAAGGGAGCTGTCCTCTATATTCACTTATGTCTTCTGTGCACTTTATTCTAACCTTCAGTTCAGCGAGAAAATTTCTCTATTCAAGTTTTGTGGATATCCCATATTTTTTTTTGATAAAAGAATATCCCAGATATAGTCATTTGTCCTGATAGTTTTATTTTGCAATCTGCAGCCCTGCAATCTCCAGTTTTGTATTCATTCATATTTCTTGAGGTTGAATAGTTTTATTTGGTCATTTCTGGATAAGTGTGGTTAGAATGAGTGTTGGCTGAAGTGATGGAATGGATATATCCTAGTTGGTTGCCCTTTAGTTACTAGTCCTCCTGTAAAAATTTGAAACAAACCCCTAACGTAAAAGAAATGTGCGGTGGATAAGCATATTTACAGGCCATTCGGAAGGTATGAGGGGAAGGATGAGAAGGGAAGGAAAGCCAATAAAAGGGATAATAAAAGAAATTATCTTGTTGGCATTGGTTTAGGAAGGGGAAGGTGTTGTGATAAAATGTACAGATTGACATATGTACCTTGATTTATATATAAGTAAATAAGGTGTTTAGCATGAAAAACACAAAAGAAGTAAATAAGGTCTTATTTGAACTTTTCTTTCACCACTTTTCGCTCCCACAATACCTAGAGGAGATATTTTAAAGGAAATATCGGTGGATGTTTAAAAAGTTCTATTTACAGACAAAGTCAATACAAAATTCCATTTCATTCTTCTTCTATCCAAATTGTATTAGTTAAAATTTGCTTCCACTCTTCTCCTTATTCCTTCTACTCAAATTGTATTACTTATCCAGATTGCATTGCTCGGTCTAGACATGTGTCATTGGCATTTGAAGTTGGTTTAACAAAAGGGGGAATTTCCTGATTACTCAGCGAGGAAGATCATTGTACCGGATTGGAGCTGAGAGATTCTGATCGTTCTAGAAAATTTTTGCCGAACAGTCAACATATTAAGAACCCATTTTGAGGCGGAGGATTGGAGCAGTGAAATTTTGATGGTTCTTCAAAAATTTTCTCAACATATAATTAAGAAGCCAATAGAATATGAATCCTTGATTACTTAGACCAGAAAAATCTACCTAAAAGTACGAAGTTGAAATCTGCTTATTGGATAAGGAATGGAAAGTCGCTAGTAGACTATAGAGAAGTTAATTTTTAAGTACATTTGCGGTCCTAGTCTTGGATTTTTTATTTATTTTTGGTTTATGAGCATATTTTCTTGTTGTGAATCACTTACTTTTGCACATTTTCTAAGCTTAGAATTTTCGGGGTTTGACTACACACACCCCAACTTAAATACATGGCCTAATTCCCTGCCTAAAATGGGGTTGACGTCGCCAAGTTGGTACTAAAAGAGAGTACGAAACGGTACTATCTAATTAAGATGGATGGTCCTGACGAATTAGAGTCAATTGAAACACATTCTAAAAAAAGAACTATCAAAGCTAAGTAAATTCCTTTAGACATTTTTCTCAAAAAAAAAACATTACTTTAGAAATTGCAGATGGGTGTATCATGTATGCCCATCAGTAAACTAACTTTATTTTAACAAAATAGACATGTGGTTTAAGGAGCCGTACTAGGTTTAGTACTTTAATTACTCACAAGAGATAGTGAAGTAACATACTACATGTATCTTTCCCAGATTTCTGAATGTTGTTGTATAACTTCGTTTTGATATATCCTCGTTTTCTTTTTCTTTCTTTCTTTTGTAATATTTTCTTCTTTTTTTTGTGGGGGGGGGGGGGGGGGGGGG
>JAKUCV010000277.1:70368-112799 GCA_028386065.3 Turnera subulata | reverse complement strand
TTTTTTTTTGTCATGGCAGCTTGAAGATCCACCAAGATCCTCCATCTGGCAACAGATAATCACGTGGTCATGCTCATCAAAGTGCTTTAGCTCCTTATTTTGTGGTTTCCTAAACCATGCATCTATATGTATATGATGTGAATATATGTGTATCCTTAGTTGTTATCTACTGGATAGATAATCAATACCGTTGTGTAGCAGCTTTTGTGACATATTTGCTACATTTTTTTGGTACTTTCAGCTTTTGTAAATGGTTTCTCAAACCATAGATGTGTGTATATTTTGAATATACATTACATACATGCAGGATTAGTGGCCACTTTGTAACTAATATATTCTGAATATCTTTTTTTTAATGCGATATATTTTGAATTTCTATATTAACCTTTGGTGAATTTCAACGACAACAATATATATGGAGGTCCCTACATCATGTACTTAATCTAAAACTAGAAAAGGACTGATTCATTTAATTATTTAGCTCTCTTGATTCATTCTGTCAAGAAAGAATTATCAAACTATGCTCTATTTATGAGACAAATGGTGTTACATTTAGTTTTTGCTATATAACGTGTCAAACCATTACCAACAAGAAACAAGTACCACAGGAACACTGCAGATATTTGGCAAAAAAATAAACAGGCCACACATGAGGCATTAGTAATATTAAATTCATAAATGGTGATGTAAAGGTTTCCAAACATTTAAAATAATTTGCCTTCATGCCTAATTATGAAAAAATTATTGGGATGCGTAGTGACCTACTCTTAATATGTTAATATAAAACTGAACTAGATTTAATATCTTATCATTTTGGTTCAAAATAAAGTGGATGATTTGTTGGTTCAGTTAAGACTATTTATATCCATCATTCCCTTTCCCTTCTCTCTCCCTCATTCTTCTCTCTCTCCCATTCTCTTATCTGTCACATTCTCCCCTCTGCTCCCCAACGCTTTGGTGCTTGGTGTTTTGACAGACTCACGCTTTTGGTGCTTGGTGTTTGCACAGACTCTGGCTAATCAACAAGCATTTCCATCACTTGGTAAGTATTTATCATCCATGCATTTTATTTTTTTACATGCTATTTTTTGTTTTTTTGTCATCTTTTATTTTTTTCCCTTTTCTTCTAGCTCTCTTCTCTTACTATTTTCTCCCTGTTGTTGAGGGGGATATTGTTAAGGTTCACCATCTTGCTCCAAATGTTTNGATTGCCTTGGTTTTTGTCATTACAATATTGGTTCCTGCCAATGCCCAGGGAGAGCGTCCCCCTCCACCTTCCTGTGCACCGGTTGATGCGAGTGACAAGGATCTCGTCCAACATATGCTGAACTTCGAATTCGTGCTAGCAGAACTCTTGTTTGGTGCACTCAACCGCAGCCTTGACGAAGAGGCTCCGGGACTCGCCATGGGTGGCCCTCCTCCAATCGGAGCCCAGAGGGTCATCCTTGATCCTGTCACTCGTAGAATCATCGAGGAATTTGGTTATCAACAAATCGGCAATATAAGGTCATACGATACAATAAATTAAAAAGATTAGAAACAAATAAATGAACATCAATATGTGGTCTTAGTTACATTTTATTCCATAATCAATACATACACATTTCATCTATCTGATCATAACCATGCATATATTATATATGCTTTGGATTAATTTTTCAGGGCCATTAGTCAAACAGTCGGTGGCATCCAAAGACCTCTGATTAATCTCACCCGGGAACTAATCGCACAAGGATTTGACCAAGCCTTTGGCCGCAGATTAGTCCCTCCATTCAATCCTTATGCCAACACTCTCAACTATCTCTTCACCGCCTACATTGTTCCTGACCTGGTTAAAGGAGGATATGTAGGCATCACTCCACAGTTGAGGAACAGCACTATTAAAAAAGTAAGACTCGACCTGTCTATCTACCCCAGCTCGACACTACTTGAGAAGACAAAGTTTGCATTAGTGCTTAATTAATTATTTGATCTTAATTACCCCCCACAAAATTATGATCATAATTTGTAACGGCGCAGCTTGTTGCGGGGCTATCGGGCGTGAAGTCTGGACAAGATGCAGTCATACGCACGCTGTTATATAAGTTTGCTAAGTTCAAAGTGCCTCCTTATCTTATTACTGTGGCGGAGTTCACTAACAAGACATCAGCGCTTGGGAATCAACTTGGCATGTGTGGTATCAAAGGTGAGGGCCTAATTGTGCCTTTGCAGCTTGGAGCCGAGAACAGGACTGAAAGTAACATCTTACCAGCAGATGCCAATTCCCTCTCTTATGCCCGCACCCCACGTGAGCTTTTGAGGATATTCTATGGAAATGGCAACGAATCCATGCCTGGTGGATTCCTTCCTCTGGGTGGAAACGGTTTGATTGCCAGGAGTTTCCTTGCTTAGGTTCAAGCGTTACTCCTCCCAAATGCTCATATATATATATATACACTTACTGCCTCTGGCTCTGCTCATATATATAATAAGGAATTGGCAGCAGTACACTCCTGCCTGCGTTTGCTGATCAGTTCAATGTAAAACAAACTAAAGAAAAGGGAAAAGAAGAGAATGCTTAATTCTCCCTGCGTGTGTATTTTCTTTCCTAGCGATCCAGTTGTGGCGAACTGATGATTTCATAAATAAACAACTTAATTACAATAAATGTCTGCTTACTTGCATTCACTTATGTTTCCGTGCATCTCATTCTAACATTGAGTTAGCAAAAGAAAATTTCTCTGTGAAAGTTTTATACATGGAGATCCCAGCTATAGTCATTTACTCTTTATTGTTTTATTTTCCGTTCTGTGCGACCTGCAATTTCCAGTTTTGTATCGTTGGTTATGAGGTTGAATACTTGTCAAGTCATTTCTGGATTATGTTTACATTGACTCTTGGCCAAAGTGATGGTGAAATGTAGATATCCTAGTTGTTTCTTTTTCGGTAAGCCGATATCCTAGTTGTTGCCCTATAACACTACAATTCTCATTCATCAAAAAAAAAAAAAATACTACAATTCTCTATTCTCTGCAAAAAGAAATTGAGATAGACCTCTTTTTGGATATAATCCTAGGGCGATTTGTGTGGTTTTTGTGCTCTGCAGCGAGTTCTTGATTGATTGATTGATTAGCAAAATCTATTTGAAGTACGAAATAGGCTTGCAGGGTGACTGGACCGAAAATATTCCGATATTCAAAGAAATTAATGCTTTCTAGGAACATATAAGAAGATGGTGAAGTTCTACCTCCCCTGAACAGAAAGTTGAGAGCAGACTACAGAAGAAGTTGATTTTGAGGACAATTTCCTTCCTAATCTTGGGAATTTCTTTTTTTCCTTTGAACATAATTGGAAATTTTGGGGTTCCGTTGATGTATCCCTTGTCCTGAATGCTCAGCCCAACTAAATACTTGGGCCGTCTCTGCTCAATATGGGGCTGAAGACACGATGTTTGTAAAATACGAACAAGGCAATGGTCCTACCTAATTAAAAACAATGACAAAAAAATTAAAAACAAAGCGAAACTTGTCACAAAAAAAAAAAAGAAGCGAAAGTTTTTTTTTTTTTTTGTCAGAAGTGAATATTGCATTCCATAAACTTAAACATGCATACTACAAGAGTTCATACAAATCATTACAAGCCATAAGACATAATGTTCAGTAGACTTGCAAACCGAATTAACTCAACCAAACCAAGTAAGATCATGAGTTTTTTTAACCTAACATGAAGTTGTTTCAGCCTGAAGAAGACATCCAAATTCGCTCTTCATTCGAGGGTGCTGGTTGGAAAATGTAGAAGGTTTTGAACTAGCTAATGCCAATTGAGCCTTTTGAGTGTTCTCACACTCTATATAGCCAGTTATGCCAGGTTTTTTGACGTTGTGTGGAGCCGTATCAGATCTCTTTCCAGGGGATTTCCACTGCCAAATCAGGAGATATTTCTCAACTATATCAGCCATCACACCACCGTCCTTCCTATCACCACCTGATTCGGTTCCCGCTTCTAACGGAAGCCAAAACACCGCAGGACGAGTTTGGTGGATCAAAAGAAATACCAAAACCGGACTAGTAGTCCTCACTATCCAGTGACAAAATAACAAGGGAGGTATGAAAACCAAGACCCCTCCCCGCACTCCCCAAGTTTCATTCATGGGAGTAGTATCTCCAGGCAGAGCGCCGGAAATCTCAGTACCTCCTTGACCTCCACTCTTGTCCTCACTCATAAGTCCCTCTGCCCACCTACGCGTTTCCTTCTTCCACTTCACATCATCTGCTGAAATTTGATACACTTTCTGTATTTTCCTGGCAAGTTTTTTCCAACTCTGTTTTTTGGCTGACGTACTCGTTGGAGAATTGTGACCAATTTCCCCTGCAAGTTCCGCAACAGAGTCTACCCAACCTTGATGAATCTCCTTGACAACTACCATACCCTCCTCTGTCCTTAGAATACAATCCGCCTTTCTCTTCTTTTTAGCAATTCCATCGTTATCACTTATCATTGGATGCTCCACTACTACCATGTTTGGGTATTCGCTGGGTGGAATGCCCTCTGTATTCGCTGTCTCTTGCATCTCTTGTTCTGGATGTTCTTGCTCACTTGTTCCATCCGCTTGGCCATTGTCACTGGCAAGAGCTTCATCTTTTCCACTCTGCTGAGAAGAAGCGAAAGTAGCTAAGAAAATAGAGATCCGTGTCTTACCGATAAGCAAAAATTGAAATTTGCTTCCGTTCTTCTCATTTTCACTTCTATTCAAATTGTATTCCTTATCCAAATTGCATTGCTTGTTCTAGTCATGTTTCATTGGCATTTGAAGTTGGTTTAACAAAAGGGAGAATTTTATTGATTACTCAACGAGGAAGATCATTGTACTGGAATATTGGAGCAGAGAGATTCTGAATTTCTAATGGTTCGAGAAAATTTTTTCCCAAACAGACGACAGACTAAGAATCCGTTTTGAGGCGGAGGATTGGAGCAGTGAAATCTTGATTGTTCTTCAAAAGTTTTCTAGTTTTCTCAACATATAATTAAGAAGCCAACCGAATATGAATCCTTGATTACTCAGATCAGAAAAATCTACCTTAAAGTACGAAGTTGAAATCTGTTTATTAAATAAGGAATGGAAAGTCGCTAGTAGACTAGAGAGAAGTTAATTTTAAAGTACATTTGCAGCCCTAATCTTGGATTTTTTTTTTCTTTCTGTGCACATTTTCTAAGCTTGGAATTTTGGGGGGATTGGCTACACACACCTTAACTTAAATACATGGCCTAATTCCCTGCCTAAAATGGGGTTGACGACGCGAAGTTGGTACTAAAAAAAAGTACGAGACGGTACTATCTAATTAGGATGGTCCTGACGAAGTAGACAATTGAAAAACATTCTTTAAAAAAAAACTATTAAAGCGTAAGTAAATTACTTTAGATTTTTTTCTCAAAAAAAAAATTACTTTTGGAAATTGCAGATGCGTGTATGCCCCCATCAGTTAATTAACAAAATAGACGTGTGGTTTAAGGAGCCGTACGTACGTGGTTTAATACTTTTTTTTGAGAAATACGAGGTTTAATACTTTAGTATCACTCACAAGAGCTAGTGAACCCACCTGCAATTTCCAGTTTTGTATCGTTGGTTGTGAGGTTGAATACTTGTCAAGTCATTTCTGGATTAAGTATGCTTACATTGACTGTTGGCCAAAGTGATGGTCGAATGTAGATATCCTAGTTGTTGTTTTTTGTTCGGTCAGTCGATATCCTAGTTGTTGCCCTATAATACTACAATTCTCTATTCTCTGCAAAAAGAAATTGAGATAGACCTCTTTTTGGATATAATCCTAGGGCGATTTGTGTGGTTTTTGTGATCTGCAGCGAGTTCTTGATTGATTGATTGATTAGCAAAATCTATTTGAAGTACGAAATCGGCTTGGAGGGTGACTGGACCGAAAATATTCCGATATTTAAAGAAATTAATGCTTTCTAGGAACATATAAGAACAAGATGGTGAAGGTCTACCTCCCCTGAACAGAAAGTTGAGAGCAGACTACAGAAGAAGTTGATTTTCAGGACATTTTCCTTCCTAATCTTGGGAATTTCTTTTTTTCCTTTGAACATCATTGGAAATTTAGTTCTCAAAAAAAAACATCATTGGAAATTTTGGCGTTCAGTTGATGTATCCCTTGCTCTGAATACTTAGCCCAACTAAATACTTGGGCCGTCCCTGCTTAATATGGGGCTGAAGACACGAAGTTGGTAAAATATAAACAAGGCAATGGTCCTACATAATTAAAAAACAATGACCCAAAAAAAAAAAAAAACAAAGCGAAACTTGTCACCAAAAAGAAAAAAAGAAGAAGCGAAAGTAGCTAAGAAAATAGAGATCAACTTAAGGCCAAGGGTGTCATTAGTGTGGAAGGAAGCCATCTCCACCTTTGGATAGAATATGAATAGTTAGCTTATTATTACCCACACGTAGTAATTTTTGATTCGTCAATGTAGTGATTAAAAATTCCATTTTCATTGATTCCAAATTAAATTTAAATTAACGTTGATTTTTGGATAAATTGGCTCAATTCGGTAATAGATACAAGGCTGTTTTGGGGCTATTTCCTTTTTTTTTTTTTTTTCTATCATGTGTGAGACAGACGATATGATACTTGAACTACATAACTAAATTGAGAATACTACTACTACAAGTTATGGAGTGCAAATACGGATATCCTCATGATATTTCCCTAATCTTCTATCACTTTTCCCTTACTCAATCCGTTAGTAATAAATAATCAACCTTCCCCGGTTCATGCACGCGGTGGTCCTTACTCCTCACGATATTAGTTACCCACACTACAAATCCTTTCCCCCACTGAAGTGTATAAATAAATTAGCCACGCTATATCCCAATTGCATGTACCTAAATTCCTTAGATTGCTGATTCTCAAAAAAAAGAAAATCCATACCTTGCTTCTTGAAACTCCTCTGTACAAAGAATCAATGGGGATTATTCCTTCTTTAATCTTTGCCTTTGTTTTTGTTATTACCTTGTTTCCTGCCAATGTCCTAGGTGATCATCACGCCGCTGCCCCTGGCCCTGGCCCTTATTGTGGACCGCCTGAGGAAGATGACAGGGATCTCATCCAATTTGCTATGAACTTGGAATTCTTTGAAGCAGAATACTTCTTGCATGGTGCACTTGGCGTCGGTCTTGACTATTTTCATCCGGAATATGCCATGGGCGGTCCTCCTCCATACGGAGCCCAGAAGGCCAACCTTGATCCTGTCACTCGTAAAATCATCGAGGAATTTGGTTATCAAGAAATTGGCCATCTAAGGTCATAGTTCATACATTAATAATAATGAGCATACATTTCATGCATCTCATACCCACTTATACAATTTGGATTAATTTGCAGGGCCATTGTACAAACAGTCGGTGGCTTCCCGAGACCTCTGTATAATCTCAGCCGGGAACAATTCGCACAAGTATTCGACCAAGCCGTTGGCCACAAATTACACCCTCCATTCGATCCTTACGCCAACAGTGTCAACTATCTCTTGTCCTGCTACGTTATTCCTTACATGGGACTAGTAGGATACGAAGGCATGATTCCCAACTTGGACTACTACCATACAAAAAAAGTAAGACTCAGCTTCTCCCCTCCATTGACAAAAAGCTGCTTAAAATTTGAATGATTAATAATTTTGTAATGTTATGCAGCTTGTTGGTGGGCTAATGGGCGTTGAGGCGGGACAAGATGCAGTGCTACGTACAATGTTGTACAAGATTGCTTTTGAGAAAGTGGAACCTTATGGTATTACTGTGGCTGACTTCACTATTGGGATATCAAAGCTCAGGAATGAACTTGCCAGGTGCGGTATCAAAGATGAGGGCCTATTTGTGCCCCTGGAGCTTGGAGCAGAGAACAGGACAGAGAGTAACATCTTATCAGCAGATGCCAATTCCCTCACCTATGGCCGCTTGCCATCTGAGATAATGAGGGTAGTCTATGGAACTGGCAATGAATCCATCCCTGGTGGGTTCCTTCCTGAAGGTGGAAACGGCAGGATTGCCAGGAGTTATCTTGAAAAAGTCTATTAGCTAGGCTCAGGGGTTAATTACTTCCTAATGCTCATAATAATTTTGTGGCTCTGGCTCACCAGATATGCTCTTGATTAGTAATTTTACTAAGCCTTTATTACAAATAAAGGGGATTGGCAGCAGTACTCCCGCTTTGCCAATGCGTATATGCATGCTTATATATATATGCTTGTTTTGTTCATTTTCTTACCAATTGCTATCCAGTTGTAATAAACTGATTTCATAAAATAAAACAACAATTAGAATTCATTACCCCTATACTTTTGTTAGTTACCGTGTCTTTATCCTCTCACCTACGATTTTTCCAAAATATTGATGTAATCTATCCTAAGGAGACAAGAAGCGGAGAAGCTTGTAATGATAAAAAAGTGGTGCTACGTACAAGATTATTCATCGCTTGTAGATTACCAACTTTCACACGTCCCTTAGTGGGGCGTTAATTACTATGGTTATCGCCACAGATCACTTAAAATGGAAAAGCCACCTACCTAATTTTCTACTTCTAGCCATTCCCAACAAATGGTACCTCACACACATATCTGGAAAATCAATTCGTTTGTCAAGCCACGAAAAACATTCCAGATGGTAACTAACGTACGTGTGCCAATAATAACAGTAGAGAAGTTGTTTTCAATGAGAGAATTATTCATAGAAGATATCAGCTTCCTTAGTTCTTGGTAAAATGGCGTATACATTAACGTCCCTATGGTGTGTATAATCGAAAGGTTCTCGAAGCTAATCAATCCATCATGACTCTTTAAATACGTAACTACAAAAGTAGGTACTGGTTTGCAAAAGGTGGAACTGCATGCCATTGGGAGAACGTCAAAGCAATAGAGAATTAGTTAATTTGGCAAACCAAAATTAAGCCCAGAACTGTTAATCCAAAAACAATTTTCGCTGCGAGTGTTGTTAATTTTCAACGAAACAAGTTATGTCAAGACTAAAAATGCTTTGTGCGTGAAAATTAATCAATCAACAGTGTCAAATTAGAAATTAATGGTAGTATTAATTATCCTAGTCCGTGAGTTTACTAGCTAGAATCAATTTCTTTTACTAGCTCTTGTACTAATACCGAGCAACACATGCCTTAAGAAGCAGAGGAGGATCCCTCGGGCGGGGATCGAACGGGATAAAAGAGAAAAAAAATAATAATAAAAAAAAACCTAGCTTCATTTGGTGTTTCACTCACTTTCGCCTGGACAAACAAATAAAAAGAAGGGGGGAAAAAAAAGGAAAAGAAAACGAAAGATATAATAGTGGTAAATAATTTGCACCATTGAATCGAGAAAATGAAGCGGGCCAGATTTGACGATCTGCTATGATTGTGGCGCAATCCAAATGGAACATGCAGCCCATGTTGCAATGGTCTTTTTGGTTAATTGATCCTTAAACCATAAAAGCTTATACGGATCTGGGCCTCAAGTACTCACTCAATCGTTCATGCATGGACAGTGACACGGCGGCGCTAATTATACACATCCAATATGTTAAAACAAAAAGTGCATAATCCCTGAAATCACCATGGTTTTATGGTTATGACCTGTATTTTTCCTTTCGTAAAAAAAAAAAAAACATAATCCCTGAATTTCAAAATCTTGGATAAGTTATTTGTATAAAGCGACCAGCAAAGGAGAATGAAAAGGAAAAAAAAAAAAAATGATAACAAAATATCAGGGAGATTCCCCCTAAAGCTGAACTAGTACTTAAATAATTTACATCCTTTCTCATCTTCAGCATTACATTTTTCTGCCATCTCAGATTCCACCTTCACTTTCATCATTAGCAGGAGGACTTCAGGCTTTTCCTGCTGACAAATGTGTCACACACTCCCAGTATGATCAATGCAACCCTAGCGGGGTCCATATATATATATATATATAATTCCCAGAAGAGCTCAATATATTCTTCAACTATACAATCTTAAAACAGATCACCATCCCTCAATTAATCTGCTTGAATATATAGAGCTAAATCCCCAAAAAAGAAATCCGTACAATCACCATCATGAGCCTGAACCAGCACTTACAATCATCCTTTCCTATCCTCCACATTTTTTGCCATCTCAATTTCACTTTCGCTTTCATCACCCGGAGAAAGACATGAAAGTTTTTCCCTTGTTGACAAATGTGTCATCCCGTCATGACAATTATGGAACCCAGCAGGGCCCTCTCTTTATATGTATATATTGTTCAGGTACACAAGACACCCCCTATAGCTGAAACCCGGATGATATTAATCTGATGCATGCGCATTCAACTCCTTATCAAGTATGACATGCTATGAATTAATAATCCATTAGCAACTTAATTGAAGTTTTAAGAGAAATCACTGGAACATTGGTTTTTTAACGTGGAAATTAAGATTTTATTCTCCTGCCTCCTTCCGGACAGAGAACAAAACATTATCCTCAGAACCGAATTAACTAACTCTATAACACTATTGCCTATTGGTGCCGATAGGTGAAGGGGAGTACTTATCATTGATCAACAATCCATATCAGTACTGATTCTAGATCTGGACATTATATACTAATATGATTATGGAAGCTTTAGTTGTAGTCAGACATGATCAATTGTTTTCCTCTTTACTTCTACTTTTCTCCTTCGTTCTCAGTAGATACTGATAAGTGATAGCTTCTTGGGTGCATATTGATTAGGTGTCCATTTGGCCTGCCTAGAGAGCAGCGCAAAATCTGCTGAATAGTGGCGTTAAATCCGGTGATGGGTTGCTTTTCTTTACAGCACTAGGTCACAAAAACTTTTGGTAAGCCGTACACTACTACTGATAATATCTATGATATCTATGTATATGCTAGTGTGACAGAATCCCACATCAGAAAGGAAGGGGAAGGTCTTGGGCCATATATACAGGGGTGCTGCACACCCTACTAGGTTGATCTTTTGGGGAGAGGGTAATGACCCCGTGACAAGTGGTAGCGGAGCCGACCCGACCCAACTCTGATGTCACGCCAAGCGCTCCGTGGGGAAGGAGTAGGCAGGGTGCCCGGTCGACGACGGGGGCGTCGTCGGATTCGGTGGGGGAGAATGTGACAGAATCCCACGTCGGAAAGGAAGGGGAAGGTCTTGGGCCATATATACAGGGGTGCTGCACACCCCACTAGGTTGACCTTTTGGGGAGAGGGTAATGACCCCGTGACAGCTAGTGTGATATTGAGCGAGCCTGTGTAATGCATAAAGACAAAAGTTATGTGCATGCGCATGTTGCCTTATGCATCCCCTCATTTTGGACCATATATTATGAGGTTGATGAGTGCAACAAAATAAGTGGGGGCACTTGATCAAAAGCTTGTGGATAGGGGGGAAATTTCACAGTATTTACATAGTAGAAAGAAAGAAAGAAAGAAAGAAATGGATTGAGTTTTGATGTCTTTACTTCTTTTCTTCTAATGATGAAGTGACTACGAAATCCCAAGAGAATCAGAATAAAGAAGGGAGACCAATTATGATAGGAAAATCCAACCATTTCCCCCGCTCTCTTTTTTGGAGCAGGAAAATATCCGACCATTTCTAGGTTCTTTTGATGGAAAGAATATATATTTATGTTGGTGTGAGTTGGATTCTACACTTTTAAACAATGCGCATTTCAGCATCTGGTTGGCTTAAATGAACTTGGTTAACATTAATCTTTTCAAACAGTTCTTCTTTTCTCTTATTCCCCCATTAATATGTTGACTGTCACACTAGTTCAATGCTATAACAGTCATTACCCACATAAGAAAGCATGAATGGTAAACATCAGATTTACGTTAAAGGATTCCACCTTTCCCTTGTAAAGAAGACAAGACGTTACATGTTGTTAAGTGTGCATGTATGTGTTAGATCACACGCATCACTCAACGGAAAAGGAAGCACATCACAGTACAATATTGCTTTGGAATAATTAATCCATCGAATGGCCGGCAACCACTACGTACCATAGAACTTGACGATTAAAGAGTTTAAAGAAGAGGTCCAAATTTGACAGTGAAGGCAATTTTAGTTAAGGAACCCAGGTAGGATCTCTAGGACTGAAGAAGGAGGCCTTCACATGAGAATTAAGCAAGCTGAGTGCAGCATTAGATGTGATGCACCTTGGTGTCTTATATTGATTGATGGAACCTCCTTGGCTAATGAAAAAATCCATCAGTGCTTCAAATGTTCCACCCTCCACCACACGTATCTCCAGTGGCCCAATAGACTTATCATGAGTGCGGCATCGCCTGTAAACATAATCCAACTCTTCTTCCACGGCAATGCAGCATTCTTGGAGCACCATTGCATCCATTGAGTCTTTCTTTAGTGGCAATGCGTCCTGCAGTATTTCCCAATATAACACGTAATGCCCCGGTATAGACGTGGTGTCGGCACAGCTGGTGTATTCCACGAGTAGAGCATTGTAGGGTTGGAGTAGTTTCTTTGCCGCTGTGATGCTCTTGTGAAGATCTTGTTCGTTGGTTTTGTCGTTGTCGATACAGAGAACCACATTTCTCCTGCAGATGAATTGGAATTGTGGGGCTTTGTTGTGGAATCCAGTGACTAGGAGCACATCACCAATGCGATAACGATTTAGTCCTGAATTATTCGCCAAAAAGAAACAGACCTGGTGAATATTTTCTAAGGAGACAGGAAAGTTAACATTAAAAGAGGAGAAATGATGTAGTACAGGAATAGACTCAACCAGAGCCAATCATCATAGGGGTGCTTTTATGCGATATTCCCCCATGTTTGCCCCAAAAAATCTCACCCATACTCTACTGCCGAAAGTGATATCATTTTGGAGGAAAAAATAAATAGCTCAATTCTATACTAAGATCAGCTACGAGATCAAACATGAGGCTGAAATGTTTTTCAAGATATAACTTGCATGCACTAAAGATAAAAAGTAAAAGCCATAACCAAAAGATATATCCTTACCAGCAAAAGTAGTGACCACCAGCTCGTAGTAACAGCCAACTCTAACATGCACTAAATCAACAAGCTCCTCCCCTGTCACCTCCTCATCCTCATCTGTGTCCGTTAACCAAGTCCCATTCTCTCCCAGAAGCAAAAACTCAAAATAACACATGTTAGGCATAAGAGTAAACGCCACCTCTGCAGGATCACATAAGGGTTTCAAGTTGACACCAAAGTAACTCTCAGAAGAAGCATACATTGTACACACCAATGGAAGCTTCCCTTCACAATAATACTCGAGGGCTGGTATATATTGTGCCATTGATCCAGTGACCACTGCTTCAATATACTTAGCCCTAGGCCAAAGATGACACAGAATACCCTTCCATGAAGGACGGCTGCAGATCTCCTCAATCTCATCTGCCAGACATGGATTAGGTGATGATAGTATTGTCGACATGCATGAACGGCATTCCGGGTCTGTGATGGCAGGATCAAGATCCCCATGACGTATGTCACTGCATAGGTGAACCCAGTTTCGTTCAAGGAACGAAATGGAACGGAGAAAAGCAGATGCAAATACAGCTCCTAGCCTTAGGACGTGATGTCGGTGAATTAGGCCGGATAGCAACTGGCAATACATGCTCTGGTTGCTATCTTTGCACAGGATGGCCTGGTCTGGGCTAGTAAAATCATTAAATGCATCCTGACTTCGACACTTAAAGTGCTTGCTTTTGTAGTAACTAGTTAGAACTGCCCGAGCCGGTAAGCCACAAGGAGTGGACATTTCTTCCTTGACGAAGTATAGGTACATGGCCTTGCCCTCATCAAGACCAGGGATATACCTGAAAAAGTTAGAATTCACCGTTATAGACGATATAGACAAGAAAGAATAGTGACATTCACGTGCAACAAACTTTAAGAAAAAGGAAATGATATTAGAATGATAAATGTAGAACAAAGAACTTGCAATCAAGCAAACTCTAACAAACTCGGAATGGATACAAATCGAATAGTAATAACTGCATGCATATATTTGCTTCCTCAAGCAACAAATGCATTAGCACTGGTTAAGATCACCACTCTTTATGAAACCAATACCATTATCTCTAGCAAGTTCGACAGCTACTGATGCATGGTGTTATGTCATTCTCACTCTGGTTGAGTTTACTTACTGAATCGATCAACCACCTTCAGCATGCATGATAGTGAATAAAGTAGCACTAATGTTCGTACCATTACTGCGGACCAGCTAGTGCTGTTTCTAGCTTAATTTTCAAATGAAAATTAGAAAAGGTTCCATTAAAGGTTAATGCACTATTGTAGTGTGTGTGCTATACATTTTATAATATATGAACTATACATGTAGAAGTAGAATAAAGATTGACCAATAACTAGTTGCACAGATAGTAAAATGTGGAAAAGATTCAATAACTGGTTCATAATTGGCATAATGAGGTTATATATGAAGGTTCGTCGGTCTAAATCTTCTGCTATAGATGGCATTAACTTTGGCTCTCCTGCAGAAGTTCCTGAGCTGAAAATGCAGAAAGAGAAATCAATTAAGTACATGACCAACCAGAAAAATGAGCATAATTTATAAGTAAATAATTGCGAGTTGTAATAAGGACGAGAAGATACTGGGGGAAAAAAGGGAGAAGGAAGCTGAGACCTGCATAACATCTCAGTTATAGGATGACCACTAATAAGAGAGTAGTCTTCTCCATTAGCAATCCTCTGGATATAAGGAAAGATATCCTTGTAACTAATAACAGGGACACAGCGGTTAAACTCTGTTATATCTTTTGATCCCTGCATATACTTACGCAGATATTCAGTTCCTGCATTTCGCATTAAAATGTCTTTCAATATGCTTTGCTGGACTTCATCGGCCTTCTCCGTGAGCCTCTCGATTTCCTTCAGTGCATCCGCACCCTTATATTCCAATTTCTTACCATCCATCTTAGTCAGTAGATGTTCAAGAGGTGGTGAAAGCTAAAGTCTGAGGTGTTACTATTTATTGCTGGCTGATGTTCATGCCCAAGGGTGTATTTATAATAAGCCAGGTCCTGTGGATTATCACTTGCTCAAGGCTCCTATTTTTTTACTTCAAGCATTATTGCAGCCAATTGAAGAAAGATTGGTACTGATTCTTTCTCCCTAATGTGGCCCCTCACTGGCTTTTTTTTAACAAAGTGCCCATAGATATCTTCATAGCATGACGTATAGAATGAAAGTGCGTTATGCATACAATTCTTAGACCAGTTTAGTTGTTCAGGTCAATTAGAAACAGCACAGAATTTAACCATCATAAACTTATTAATTACACAAACAACAAGCACATGTTGCATTCCCAAGAGTACCCTGAAAATCTTAAGCCATCTGATCAATTGATCTGCTAAAAGTACGAAGTTAACTGCTAGGAATCACTTGGTAGGAAATTACCAGGTTGATACAAACATTAAAAGGCAAGTTTAAATCATATGCAATCATAAAAAAGAGATGATTCAAGTATGCAACATTTATCCCAACGTACTCAGTAAACCCTTTCACATGAGAAAAACTACGAGCAAATAACATCTAAACCTGATACTGACAAACATCTGGAAACAGAATGAGCATATAACTGACATTTTTATTTGTGTTCCTGCATAAATGTATGTTATTTATACAACTAAAGGGAACTTGAATTCAAATATCTTAAAATTAGTTACACACAGAATGGATTCCAAAATATTATCATATTGTACACAGACATATTAGTCATATATAGTTGTAATCGATCTTTGTTCAATTTCTGAGTTATATGCTTGCAACCTTGACCAATACTAGAAAGGAAAAAAGAATTGATCATCAACTTATTAAATATTTGCAGACCATGTGCACAAAATTACTAGTAGTCAATAAAGATGGAGATTACTACTGTGTATAATGTATTGGTTCTGCATCACTTATTATCTACTCAAGCTTTTGCTGGTATCCCCTCGTCTTAGTATGATGAGAAACAAAATCAAATGTTTATCAATGCTTCCATTTTTTTTTTTTCTGTCAAATCTCTCTCCCTTTCCCCGAATTAGTTAAGAATATTATGCATTAAACATGAAAAGAAGAAAACATGCTTAAAATTCCTTTTGAATGATCGTGCAATAATTCAACTTGAAGGTATCCAAGGTCATTCAATGGCCTCCATCAGAGAAAGTTTTATTCGTAAGCAGTTAAGAAAATGAAAACACATAGGATTTGGAAGATTTGCAATTTTCTTTTCCGTTTTGGAATTTTGTCTAAATATTGCACCCAAAAAGGAAGAAACGATCTGAACCCTTGAACAAGTTTGATGAGATGCTTGATCAAGGGAGCAACATGTCAGCAAATATCCTTATCCATATTGAAACCAAGCAATGTCGTACCTGACACCTTTAACGCATGTACATCAAACAAGGTTGGTGCTCCGCATCTACTTATGACGATCTTTCTTTTCATTTTGTTTCTTTTGAAATTGGAGAAAGACATGGTGGACCTGTTGCCGACGTTGTTCTCCTCCACCACAAGACAAATTCTAGCAAGGCAGCAATGCTAGTGCGATATAAATGCTTTGCCATACCTGGAAAAAAAATTGTGATCATGCAATACAAAGTTTACAGCTTTAATATGACTTGGTTTTTCTGACTAGATGAAGCAAATCGCGTGCCATCACTCAAATAATTGTGTCCTCCATTATCCATTGAAGGTACACTACGTACACATAATGCGTCAGCACTCATCAAGCCCAGAATCATCATTCCCTTTAGAACATTAATCGATAATCTTAATCAATGGCCATGACATCCCCTTTTGAATTCAGTTGCCTGTTGTTATCAGTCAGTGGTCATCGAATCAGCATGAGAAGGAGAATGTGATGCAATCGAAAACAAATGGTTCAAACAGCATGTGGGAAGCATTTGAGGAGAATAGATCTTAATTAAAAAAAAAAAAAAGAATAAGCAAGAATCAACAAGAAAGACCAAACATAATTAATAACTTTCTTTATGAGCATTGTGTGTTTATTGGTAATTGGTTGGCTTAGTAATATTGGATAAAGCAAAGAATAGATGTCAAATGAAAATGAGAATAAATCTGTGAAAACCAATTATACAGAATATGAGTTGATATCCAATTGCTCCCCACACAGAGCTTGTATGCGGATGGGGTTTACATGACTATATATAGTTAGACCCCACATCCCACTTCTTTCGTGATGTAAGCTCTGTAGAGGTTTAGTGTAGAAACAACATTGGGACAAAAAAAGAGCAATGAAAAAATGCTTCCTGTAAATAATGCCCAGTAGAGCATTATTGGCAACAAACGTAATGGAGACAGCCTTTTGGACGCAGTAAGGTGTAAAGGGAAATATTGACATAAGGACTCACAGCCACCTTACACAAAAAGCAATAAGCTGCTTTTCTGTGGAAAGTATGGCTGGTGGTGACAAAATGTACTCTCCCTCCATAGCTATAATTACAAGTTGGCATTTTTAACTGTGTAGATGATCACTTATTTACAACCACTTTCTCTCTGTCAGAAAAAAGATTTGATATAATACGGATTCGTAGCAGTTATCACCATTTTCAGTGACTTTAGGTTCAACTTCCATATTCTTTTCAAGCTCAGTTAACATATTTGTTCCTCCTCAGCAGAAAAGCATACCAGTAGGGAAGTGCTTTCACAGTTGTACCATGGAAAATATGGCATTATTAGTTGATAGCTGATATCATGATATTAACTTATCTAAGTCCAGCATCCTTGAACTTAAGTATAAGACGGATATGTAGAATCTAAGGAACTAGGCTTAACAAAATGATTAAGTTCACATAAAAAGAAGACCATAGATGTAAACTATATCTCAATTGCAGCCAGATTTGCAATCATATACAGCTATTGGAGATATCTGAAATGTAACCAAACAAATTTCTATTTAATCAGTATAAGGTTTTCTAAACAAAAGGATAGAAATTCTGTCTTTCGCATTATAGCTGAAAGAATCTTATAGAAACTCCAGCAGATGTCAATATAAGAGTATGAATAGCAGACTGGACTAAATGGGGAGAATCCTACACTTGCACTAATGTTTTCCGTTCATGTTGGAAGTCAGTTAATGGAGGATAGACGATTGTTCCAGTTCTACACCTTAATCAAATCCATCAATTTACCAACTACGTAGTTAAGAATGTAATTGTAAAAAAGAGAAAGCACCACTCTAATTTTTGCCTAGTAATTGGAGTTAAAACTATCAAAACATCCATCAAGAATTGGACAACAGGGTGAGTCAAACAATGCTCCAAGCTTTGGAATTTTAGATACTTTTCAGGAAGAACACAGTGATACTTTAATTTGGGCAACACATTGTGGAAGACAAGGACAAACAATGTTAACAACTAGCATTAAAACACACACACACACACACACAGAGAAAGTGGGAGCTGACGTGATCTTTCTAAACCATAGAAATGCCAAAAGGGAATTTCTCAGCTCGCATCGTGAAATGATAAACTGTTAAAAAGCATTCCACTAAGACATGTCCTCACGAATGTGAAGACAACATTTCGGATCATGTTTTCATTATATGAAAATCAAACCCACGTTAAACTTGCATGTCTCCTACAAGGCTACAACAGACAGAGGATAAAGAAAAAGAAGGGGCTGAAATTTCAATGAAATGAGACATTTATTCTCCATTTGATTGCATATATACAGTAAAGAATCCCTAAAAGAGAAGTCTCAGCTCTTGTAAAAAAACACCAAGGGAAAAGGGGGAGCAATCGGTGAACATTTGATTTCCAATTTCAAGACATTGCTCTAAAGCCGAACAAACCCGAAAATTGACAATCCAGACAAAGATTTCTCTTCATTTTTTTTAAAACAATTCTGGTCCGATGTATAAAAATAATATACACAGTAACACAGCAGAAACTCTAAGAGTGACATTTACAGACAGAGCATGCGAAGGGTGCAAGAAACATGCGTTTTTACTGAAGGAACGAAAGGAAAGGAATGGCGGAAATGTTAAGAATAGTAAAAATCGTCATCATAGGTAGCAGTAGCACGCATTCATAATGACTACAGTATAAGGAAAAAAAGAGAAAAAGTACCTGAAAAGAAGAAGACAATTTTGTGTTTAATCGTTAGGAGCCACGGAATCCTTTTTTTTTTTCTCTGTGTTTCTCAATAGAAAACCGGCTATGAATATATGGCAAAACTAAAACGACGGCGTTTACGTGCATATTGGTGTATTGGAGGATGGAGCAAGTAGTCACTGTCTAATGAAGACGGAAGAAATACACACACGAAGACTGTTGTCCATCCAAAATTGCTGTGTCGCAGTAAACGGGACTGGCATGTCTTAACGTGTAAAGTTTCGAACTTTCAATGGCTGTCGCTACCATTGCCCTGAACCGGCACATACCCTGCTTCTCAAACTCGAGAACAAGGCCAAGACCATGGCTTTTCAACAGAACGAATCTGTTCAGCCCTCAAAAGAAGGCTCTTGTCTCTCTCATTACTTGCTCTTCCTCGTCTTCTTCTTCTCAGTCACCTGAAGCCACTACACAGACTGCAGAGTCTTGTGTCAATTTGGGTCTCTCTCTTTTCAAGAAAGGAAAGGTACTATCAAGGCTCGCCTCTTTTTATTGCTGCTTAATACGTCAGTTAGTGCTGCTTTATGGATAAGGTTTATCTTGGTGACTTGATTGTTTGGTTGTTGAAAAGACCTAGACTTTAAGCTCCATAGGTGAGGTTCTACTGCAATTCTTACATCCTAGACTCTTTTCTCATAAAAGCTTTGGGCTTATCTAGTTGTCCACTCAATTGAAGGGTTTGGTGCCATTTCTATCACCATTGACTAACCCCACCTGTTCCATTTTTAGCTTCTTCTTTTTAAAATTTATGCGAATTCAAATAGAATTCAATCATCCATTCTCAATTTTAGTGACTGTCCTTCCCTGTCTACCACCTTGTGGATGTTTCATTAAGTACGCTTTCTTTGCTGATTGATAACCATTTTCTTGTTTCCATGACCCTAAGTGTATGACTTGAAACATTTTCATTGTGACAATGGTGTTTTCAGGTTAAAGATGCTTTAGTCCAGTTTGAAACAGCGCTAAGTTTAGATCCTAATCCCATGGAGGCCCAAGCTGCATTCTATAACAAAGCCTGTTGCCATGCCTACAGGTAGCATCCCTTATGTTGCCCTCTTTCTTGAGAAGGGATTTTTGGTTTTCTCTAGTTATCAGCTATGCATTTCCGTTTACTTGTGAATGAGTTTTTCAGTTGTAGCATTTCTGGTTTCCCTTCATTTCCTGATCATTGATTTTCACCAAAATCCATTTGTCAGTTCTATAACTATGATTATCTTACAGCTATTACTGATCCATGCAATGCTAGGTGGCCTTAGTGTAAATGACCAAATATGGTGTATTCCATGCATTTCTTCATTTAGCTGATTTGGCTTTATTTTCCATTCTTCTTTTGAGGAAGAGGCGAAGGAAACAAAGCCGCTGATTGTCTACGTACTGCTTTAAGGGATTATAAACTCAAATTTGGCACCATTCTAAATGATCCTGACTTGGCTTCCTTCAGAGCTTCACCTGAGTTCAAGGAATTGCAAGAAGAGGTTTTTCACTCATTCTTGTTTCACTTAGGTGTTATAGCTATTAAAAGGAGCAAATCTTCCTGATTTCTTTTTATTTCTTCTTCACACTGGCAGTAAATAAGAAGGCACACGTGCACTCCTGCAAGCATGTATGCAGTGCATTGACCCTATTTTTTTAGTGTTTCATTGTCCTAATTTGGACCAAAGGTCCAGCTCAACCTATTTCGCGGCTTTACAGCTTGATCTGAACCCAAAGTTCTATACTGTGAACTCAAATGATAGAATCTTAGCTGACCGTCAGTATTGTTTCTTTCTTCAAAGATAGAAATCAGTGCAAAATATTTTATGTTCCAAGCATTGAAGTTCTTGTTCAACATTTGTCATAGATACTTCATCGTTTGCAGGCTAGGCTGGGTGGAGAAGATATAGGTTATGGTTTCCGGAGAGATCTCAAACTCATTAGTGAGGTACAAGCACCATTCCGCGGGTTTAGGAGATTCTTTTCTGTTGCATTTACAGCGGCTGCAGGAATTTCTTTATTCTTTACAATTCCAAGGCTTGTGCTGGCTATTAAAGGTGGTGAAGATGCCCCCGATCTATGGGAAACTGCTGGAAATTTTGCAATTAATATTGGAGGTAAATATTTGTCTCACTTCTTACTTTTTCTGTAAATTGAGTTGTACTTGATTTGCAATTTCATATTATACTTGGTGAATGAATATTGCCCGACAGTGATATAATTTGCTTCTTGAAATGACTAAGGTTTTGAATCAGTAACCTGCAGGTATCGTTGTTTTTGTGGCATTGTTTCTCTGGGACAACAAGAAAGAGGAAGAACAACTTGCCCAGATTACAAGAGATGAAACTCTATCAAGGTTGCCTTTACGCCTTTCTACCAATCGGGTCGTTGAGCTTGTCCAGCTTCGGGAGACTGTTAGGCCAGTTAGTAACAAAATTTCTTTCCCTCTTAAGTCAATTGCAGTACTATTGGTGCACTATAGTTGCAGATCTTAAATCAACATAACACTACTAATGCTTGCATCATGTGGATAATGGCATTGTCTTTGAAAGTTATAGTCCAAAGGCATCCTCAAAAACTAAAATCCTGCTCTTTTACGTGAAAAACACATACTCTTTTGTGTTTTTCATTTCAGCATATGAAATATCCTGCAATGAAGTAATTGGGGCAGCTTCTGATTTATAATGGTTAAGACCAGTCAGCTATAGTTCTTGTTTTTTGTCATTGTATGGCATCTCCTAGTGGCTCGTCATCTTGGACCATGCAGAATATGTCACTTTGGTATCTAATTACGGATTGGACTTAGGTTATTTTAGCAGGAAGAAAGGAGGCAGTTTCTTCGGCCATGCAGAAGGCAGAGAGGTTCAGAACTGAGCTTCTTAAACGAGGTGTTCTTTTAGTCCCTGTCATCTGGGGCGAAGCTAAAAAACCAGAGGTAGTAAAGAAAGGCTTTGGTGCTCCATCAAAGGCAGTTGCTGCTCTTCCTTCTATTGGGGTAAGTTGTTGCTAGCAGTTTGTTTATTCATTATGTTCATAAGGCTTAATATTATTATATCCATTCCAATAGATTGTTGGATGAATGAATTCAAGCAAAAAGTTTTCCTCTGGAGAAGCTGATCCTAAAGTAGTTTAGTTTGAGTCTTAGTTCAAGGAACTTTTTGTCCCAAATTTAATATCATATGATATGTGTTTGTAGGAAGATTTTGAGACACGTGCTCAGTCTGTAATTGCAAAATCGAAGTTGAAAGCCGAAATTCGATTTAAAGCGGAGGTTGTATCCCCTGCAGAATGGGAAAGGTCAGATGCTGCTCACTTTTGTTGAACAATTTTCCTGTTGTTTTGAGTCTCATTGTGAAAAAAGTTACAATCATCCTCTGATGAGACTAGCAAATGTTCACGTGCATTTCGTACTCATTTTCTTTCTGGAATTTTTGCATTGATCACAGTACTACTTGGTGATGTGGCCATCCTGATTGCATTGACCAACTAAAAGCTTATAGCTGGTTTAATTTGTCTTCCGGGTTATTGCTCTTGCCCAGTTACTGACCTTTCTAGACTTGTTTCAGGTGGATAAAGGATCAGCAAAAGTCTCAAGGAGTTAATCCCGGTGAGGATGTCTACATAATACTGCGTCTTGATGGTCGAGTTCGGAGATCAGGGAGAGTAAGTGCCTAAGCAATCTATTGGCATAGAACTAGGGAATTTGAGATGGATAAAGCAAATATTGGGTACGTTCTGGCATATCTGCTTCTACCTAAGTAACGCTCATGTGTCTGCAGGGCATGCCTGACTGGGAACAAATTGTGAATGAACTGCCACCAATGGACGCATTGCTAAGCAAGCTAGAGAGATAGGAGCTCATCTTTCAGCCATCTCTAGAAAGAAATCTGGACGGAATTTGTTCCCCTCAATCTGTTTCAATGCTTTTGTGACAGCATGGATGGTTCCTTTCTTTCTCCTATCTCTTACACACAAGTGATTATACCAAAAGAAAGCCTCCTTTTACTCTTTCAGTATCCTGAAAAATCATTATTCACTGGTTATCATAATTGAAAGTTATACCATGCAAATGTGGGAAATGATATGTATATTAGTCACTTACGAGAATGCTGGTCCATGTAGCTTTAAGAGGTTATGTATGTATAGATATTTGGAAGGGTTTCTTATATTTAATTTTCATCCCATGCCTGATCATGATGTCCTCGAATGCCACGCCATTCCCTTTTGACCATTGATTTAGTGTCTTGAAAACAATGCTGCTTAGGGAATTCAAATCATTCTTGATTTTACAGCATCCAAATGTGCACTATCTACCAGCACAAAATTGTGAGATAAGTCATCAGACTCGTCACCTAATGAGCCACTTGCTTGTGATACTGCAGAAAGATTTAGTTAAACACCCACCGATTATGTAATTGTCAACAAACACCAAGGGCTGGACAGCTTTTATACGGTTGTTTTTTTTGAACAGTTGTTGGGTGGATAATGTGAAGACAATGCAACAGAAAGATTTGTTTTTGATCCATCGGTTTGACTGGATATATTATCTGCTTCTCTAATTAAAGATTTGTAGGTTATTTGGTCTATCCAAATTACAGTTTCCGGTGGCCTGTACATGAAATTGGTCAGACATGAATGACAGTATAAGAGAAAACAATTTGAATGCTTAGCAAAACTATAAAATCAAGGGGTTCCGGGATCTTGAGGCGTTTCTTTGAATTTAGCGTTTTCTGAAAGAAAAAACTACTATTGTCTCATTCTTCAAGCTAAATTGGTGTCTCCAAGAACTTTTGGAGTTTGCACACACCTTTCTATATTGAACATGCACATCGTGATCTGGGTTCTTGCACACTATACCAGGCTTGAAATCTTAGCAGATCTTGTGTTTACATCTGTACGTATAATTTACACCAATGCCATAACCTTAAGCATCTAGTATCTTTTTGTTCAGTAACATTTGAGGAAGCTGAATTTTGCAAAATTTCCCTTCATTTTGGCCTTACTGGGCACCTTAACCTGCTATTCTAGTAAAGCAGTAATGTGATGTTACGCGTAGAATATATTAGCACGAACAGTTTGTCTAGATATGTGCAAAATATGATGAGTTTTAACAATCAGTAACACTCCCATCTCTTTAAGCAACACTCCCATCTCTTTAAGCACAATCTTAGTAAACAATTGGGGCTTATACTATAAACATTTCAGAAGTAATCCCTATATAATGAAACTTTTGGACACTGTACTTGGTTTTCTTCATATAATTAGTAGTACCGTTTAATCACACAACAACTTTGAAACAAGGATAATCCATTTGGAATTCTGAAAGAAACCGCAGCTTTGACCTAATCAAATTGTTTTCATCATAATTTATATATTTTATACTAAAATGATCATTTTCTCTTTGGTAGGTTTTGAATGGGTCTTAAAAGGATTGAGGATCGAACTTTCCTATGTACCAAAAGAAGTTCCAAAAAATATTAAAAATTAAAATAACACGCTTTTTCGTTGAAACTTTACCGTTTATGTATCCCTCAACCCTTATTTTAGAAGAGTTCCCTTCCTTTCATTCTTGGGTTAGGTTTTACTTCATCATATTTTCGAATATTATTCTAAACCTTAGATGAGGACAGCTAAACTATTGGTAATGGAGGTTGTTGGACTAATTCTAGGATAAACACCAACATCATATGCCTTTCTGTTGGTCAATTGAATGTTCTCTATGAAGGCACCATTATCCATCTAATTACAAAAGTAACATGACAAGCCATATACATACAACCAAAAGAAGAAGACAACAAAATGAGAAATCCTTAACTCCATCAGAAATCAATCATAAACAACATATTGCAATCAATCTGGGTTAGTTCAAATGGTAACTAATTTGATTCCGACTAAATGAGGTCTCAGATTCGAATCTTCATGTAAAAAAATTCACAGTTAAAAGCGCACCTTCGTCGGATCTGGATTAGTCAGGACAAAACGACAACATATTGGAAGGTGTAAATCAAAAAAATTATTCAAATGTCAACATTGTAAATAATGACAAGATCAATGTCATTATCTGTCCTAAATAATTTAATTAAAATCAAGTTGCTGCCTGCCGACCCGCCCTTTGATACCTTGCATAAAATCATTTTTAAAAAAATAGAAAATAAAGAGACACCTTGCTTATAGAAATGCAATAATAAAAAGATGCTAATAAGAGTATAACCACAAGAAAAAAAACAACTACAGCTACAATGGCCAAATATTCTTGCAGCGTTCTCTTGACCTGGTGCATCTTCCTCTCCGCTATGATCATCATCTCCTCTTCATCCACCGCGAATGGCGGCGGAGAGCAGGACTTGAGCTGGCTTGCGGCGGTGAGAAGACCTGGGTGCCAAGGCACGGTGGCAGAGTGTATGGAGAATGATGATGATGAGTTCAGTATGGACTCGGAGATCAACCGCAGGATATTGGCCACAACACAGTACATAAGCTACGGTGCTTTGCAGAGGAACACGGTGCCCTGCTCCCAGAGAGGTCAATCTTACTACAACTGCGTCCCAGGACAGGCCAACCCTTATACCCGTGGTTGTAGTGCCATTACTCGCTGTCGTGAAGGTTAATAATTATAAGGTTACTACCTTTTTTTTTTGTCTTGCTTTGATTCTTTGAGTTTTACTGGTTATAAACTTGTGACTCTGTAATAATCACGCTGGTTTTATTTGCAAAGAGCTAGCTCTCTCTCCTTGTCAAACATTATATTGTAGAAACAATGATATTTATCAGCTAGCTCTACTTTCTTTCACGGACACCCTATATGGAATTGCTTACGCTTATATTTCCTGATTTCCTATGCTTTGTCTGTTGTTATTCTTTGCAATTCTCTTACCTTCTTGTTGGTTTCTGGCTTATTCGTCACAATGACTTTTTGCTCTTCTTGGAAGGGAAAATCATATGGTTCTCTATAGTCTCTCTAAATTTCATATTTGACCAAGGTTTTCATTGTTACCCTTGGTGCGAATCAATGTGAAAATTAATTTCTTTTTCCATTTTTACCTTATATGAACCAAAATGAGAATCAGTACTGCAGAATATAGAATGGCATGCGTTGAGTTGATTGGTATAGCTAGGCAGCTAGCTAACACAGGGGTGGCAGTTGCAAGCTACGCAGTATCCCAATCAGCTTCCCAGACAGAGTATTAAACCATAGAAGGAAAACAAAGCTTTTAAAAAGAAGAAAAAATCATGAAAAAATAGAAGTAGGAAGGATGAGAAGGAAATGAAAGGCGCTCATATAAAGAGCTATACTGAGAATTGGATTCCAGATTATGGAATTAAGCATCTCAGGTCCCGGTCACTAATGATCCAATTACAAGGCAACAGACAATCAATCTGTTATACATAGCTATGATGAATTTGAATTAAACAGAGATCAATAAGACAATGGCCACAAGTCATCTTCTGTAAAACTGGTATGTGCTGTAGCACATTACTCGCATACAGAGATCTAAAGGAGTGAACATAAAGTGTTGATTTCTCAAGCCACAGTTGCAGGAAATTAAAAAGTTATCATCAACGGAAGAATATGAACTCCTCTGTAATTTTAAGTTGAACCTTCCCCATGCTTCCCTTCACCTGGCTTTTGCAAAGGAGATGATGGAGTGCCCTCCACGCCCATCTCTACTCTTAGCTCGTTAATGCTCTCTTCCAGCTCATTTATGCGGTTTCCCATCTCATCAAGTGCAGGGAAGTCAAGGAAACAAGAATTCTCTCCATAGAAGGAACATTAGCAGTTAATCTATATCAATAATAATATGGCATAACATGGTTCCTAATCTAAATTAAGGGCCCATGTATCTGAAACTTGGTATCAAAACACTGATAAAACACCCTAGGTAAAAACTCATATCAAGCATTAAGGCTTTTATCATACCTGTGTCATCCATGAGTAGTGGCCCAAGCAACAATGTGTCAAAGAGTTTTATCAACAAAGACATACTAAATTGTTTGCATTAGTTATTGAATTTGGAAATGTACAATTCATTGTTACTGACAAAGTGAAGAAAATTATGCAATAGTTAAAGAAAATCAATAGTTAAAAGGATATTCTTCGTAACAATGGAATCTGACATCGTTTGGAACCTGGTTTGCTGCAAGCAAATTCAAGTCAGCAACAGAACTATAAATAAAAACAAAAAAATAAAATCTCCTGATGACTGACTCACCATCTGCTGAAGAAGATTTTGCACCTGAAAAAATTAATGCAAATGAATTAAGGACAAAAGCACATTAAACAATCATGAGCCTAGACTAAAATTAATTAATTCTCACATAAAAACAACTAAATGCCAACAAATGAAGGCCATCTAATAAATGAAATACAAAAAACTTGTTCATAATTTAAGTGAAGGAAATCCTGGACATTATAAAAAGCAAAAAAAAAAAATCCTCAAATTTTACACAAAGTAAGCACTGAGAAGGTAAAAATTAAGGGTACCGAAAAGATCAAGGAAATTAAGAACTTACAAAAGCGCTCATATCAGCAGTGCTTTGCTTATCCGAATCCTTACCATCCTGCGAGAGAAAGGAAAAAAAGAAATCAATAAGAAAATAACGTAAGAAACATGAGCAAGCGCACAGTATTCTCTCATGCACGATTCTGCTAATTAAACACCTAACCATCACAAACTTTTAAAGGGGAAATGCAAAAGAAAGAACGCAGAGGCTCCCTGAGCAGAAATGGCAAAGAAGCATGAAAAAAAGGTCCAGTCTTGAATTAAATTGGTACCCCCTAATTGTTTGGAACTTAGGGTTTGGATTGAGAAACAAAAGAAGAAAAGAAAAAAAAAAAAAAAGATAGCGAGTGAAGAGGGCACGCAATGTAGCATGTGGGAGAATCGGGAATGGTGAACTATATGAAAGTGGATGAAACAGAGAATCGAACATTATTACCATGAGATTGGATTTTTGAAGAAACAGATGATCTCTTCTGGAATCTGGATCTCTGTTATATAGGGGGAGTGGCTGTTTAGGCGGGGCCTTTCAAGATGGAAAAAAAGAAGGAGAAGGTGAAATGTAACAAAAGCAAAATCAAAAGGGATATCGTATGTACAATAAATAAAGCGTAATCTACAGAAATGACACTGATCGCATTGCCATTTGCCCATTTCCTTTTCCCAAATTTCAAATTCCATCCAAGCTTTTGTTATATCAAAGGACAAAAACTAAATTTCGCACCCTTAATTAACTTAAACTTTTGTTATATCAAGGACAAAAACTAAATTTCGCACCCTTAATTAACTTAAATGAGAAGGCCATGTCCTCAGACCAAAAAAAAAAAAAAAAGAAGAGAAGGCCATGTCCTCGAAAATAAAATTCCAACTCAGAATTTTCAGAGTACACGATGACTTGTTACATTGCTTCAATACATTCATCCAACAAAAAGATCATAACTTTATGTATAGGAAGCCTATGTAAGAATAGTTTATAAAGTAATAGTTTCTTAGCCTTGAATGCCAAATGGAAATTCACTTTGCCACATCTTTTGGCTTCAAAGAAGGCAGGAAAACAAAACAAAAGTTATCATGACAAATAAAAGGCATACCTTGCGGTGAGATTTCAAGATTTTCAAAGCCTTGAGAGCTTGTTCAGTATCAATGCTTCGGTGCAAATTAAGTGTGAGCTTTGAAAAAATGAGTGAAGTGGCTTCCGAAGATGCCATAATTGCTCCAAGTCATAATATGTTGGAAGGAAAACCAGAATCCCCTTTTCAATGTCTGGCTCATTTTTATGGATGTGAACAACCAAATCATGAACAAGCCTGTGCAGTTCAGGTTTAATTTTAGCGGAAGCCATAGAAGGGCTTTGACCCGAAGAAGGGCTTCGGCCATTCAAAGTTTTATGGTGACAGAAACGCAAAGTTTTATTTTCAATGTTCTACTGTTACGACAAGTTTTCTTCTCCTTTGGTTCCATGTTTAGGAGGATCAGTCAGTCAGCTGCAAGAACAGGGAAATCGCCGAAACGTTTCAAAATCATTATACTTAACTTGGACAAGTTTTTTAACGCTATAGAAGCCGAAAGTAACTGGTTCAATTCAATCATGGCACGTAGCATCTGTCTGGACAAAACGTCGGTTACCAACTTCCAAATATTCATCATGTACAAAATAATAGACTACGTCAAACGCAGCTTGAACCAACTTCGCTAAAGAGTAACTAAAATAAGGAAAGTTTCTTTCTCTTTGAAGGTAATCAGTTCCACCCAACAAAGAGATGCTATAGAATCAAAAACTTTCTCTGAATTATGCTAAAGGATCGAATTAACCGTCTACGGTCAAAACCAAGCAAGACATTAGTGAATCGTATCCCGATAACATCTTCTTCAAGGACAAAAGTGAAGACGCCATTGCCTAGCTGCACAGTGAGGACGTTCTGCTGGATCAACCACCTAACTCATGAACTAAAGCTGGCATAGCCGCTCAAAATCCTGTGAAATGCTTTGCACTGCATACAAGGAATCAGCCAAAATTCGTACTTCCAAGTACTCGAAGAAATTCCACACGACAGGTTTCTGTCTCTCCAAATTTTCGCTATAACCATCTAAGTTTGGGAACCAGAGCACGCATTTCACTTTGCTCCATGGGATGGGATTCTCCACGGCTTTTGAAACAATTGTGTCATATGGGTGATGGAGACCCCACAGGATTCTGACACCAGTCAAGGATGGGTCAAATATGGAGGTTTCTGATAAGCACGTTGTAGAGATAATTTTGGAGGGATCGTAGTGTTGCGCAATCTTTGAGGAGAAATGCAAATCAGTATCATCCAATAAAAGAATGCATCCATCCCCAGATATTGGAAAAAATTGTAGTAGGGATGCAGCATCAACGTCATCATCTTCTGGAAGGCATGGAGCAATGCCAGATGATGATACTGATAGGGTCTGATCATGAGAATAGGAACAGGACTCTCCATTTCGACAACCCTGCAGAACCACAATAGAAACCATAACGAACTGCAAAAACACTTCTGAGGTGTTACTAATCATAAAGACTAAGTCTCAAACCAAAGAAGACGAGAATTTGAATATGTGTAAAACAATAACTTCAATTATTAAAAAACTAAAATGCAGATATCTAGACCATGCCTAGTGCTAAATGAGCAGTACGCAGCTTCAGTGTACTGTGATTTTTTCTTGGAAAAGGTCAACCCTATGGGGTGTGCAGCACCCCTCTATATATGGCCCAAGACCTTCCCCTTCCTTTCCGATGTGGGATTCCATCACATTCTCCCCCACCGAATCCGACGACGCCCCCGTCGTCGACCGGGCACCCTGCCTAACCCCGTCCCCACGGAGCGCTTGGCGTGACATCGGAGTTGGGTCGGGTCGGCTCCGCTACTACTTCTCACGGGGTCATTACCCTCTCCCCAAAAGGTCAACCTAGTGGGGTGTGCAGCACCCCTCTATATATGGCCCAAGACCTTCCCCTTCCTTTCCGATGTGGGATTCCGTCACACTATGTTGCCGAACAGAGATGGATTGGAATAACAACTAAAAATAATAACAAAAAGTAGAGCATATACTATAGGGCAGATATCCACCTTCAAAGTAAAACTCGAGGGCAAAAAGAAAGGTTCTTAGTACCTTCAAGAAGAAAAAAATTCAGATTTATCTTTATGATTTATTCAACCGGTTAGAATCAAAGGTTATATTTTATACGTCCTGCATAAAATTCACTATAAAATTAGAACAGCATATACTACAGAATATAGCATATGTAAGCAACCCAATAAGCCCCTACTGGTTGGGTCATTAAACAAAATCTTTCCCCCCAAAATCCTTACTCATCAAGAAACTTAATCCATCCAGTACATTTAACAAGTACAGAGAATTTACAAGCAGTCCAAGTTTCATTTTCCTTCTTCCATTTTTTTCAATTAACAAATAAACAGCACAAATAAAATAACCAAGCTACAGTGGGCCAAATTAAAGCTGTCACACCAAAAGGTTTACTACTAAGCTAATGAAAAAAGTTGCCAAAGAAATTACTTGAAGATAATTAATTGAAAGCAAATTCTCCAAGAAATACTGAATATAGCTGAAGCTACATAAGCAAATTACCTGTAAAGAGAAAAAGAATTTGCATGAAGGCTTTTTGCTTGAAGTGAATGAGAATATAAGCATTGGCTGCCCCCTGTTACAAAATCCCTTGACAAAATACACGCACACAGAAGCCTCCCCATTGACATGACCACCATCAGTACCAGAGTCAAGTTGATTGTATGTCCCACCTGCATATTGAACTCTTACCTGTAGACAGGATAAGTGAAAAATGATGATTGAACTGTATGCAAATATAACCAAATAAAGGATGAGCAGTATATTACCTCTTTAATAATGTCTGAAAAGTTTTTGGCCATGCCATGCAAAGGTTTATATCCATACATATCTCAGAGATATGATGAAGTGACGACTGGACGAGGTTATGGAATGAGCACCATTGTTCTTCAATTTCGGGCAGCGGTAATGTCGTACCATTCTCCTCGCCAAAATTCAAAACTTGTTTCAAGTGTTCAAGCTGGTGGTTGTCCTTCAGGCTAAAGCATAATGCTCATATTACACATCACAAAACAATAGGGAAAGCTCTACTTTCAAGCATGCGGGTTAAAAAAGCCAACTTACCTTAAATACACGTTGCCAAAATTGATAGGCGCACAAGTTTCCTACCAGTACCATCTCCTTTCGACCAATTTTGACAGTAGTATTACAATCTCCACCATAATAGCGGCATGCAAACTCTGTGTACTAAGATGTAAACACCCATTCATGAGATCAACAGAATATGAAACAGTCAAGAAGAAAACTGGAGGTCCTCTCTTCTTTTGTTTTGACAAGCCACAACAAAAGTTCAGTTTTCAAAGGAATACCTTATGTTCCTCTCCGGAAGGACGAAGGATAGGTAGAGGTTGTATATCCATGAATATGCCCAGCAGAATGCCTTCGTGCAGAAATCCAGCATCCCCAAATTTGAGAACGAGTACAGAAGCATCAAAGGATAAAGCAAAACTTGCAAGCAATCGACCATAAAATGTAGGCTCATAATGGCCCCTTGGAGATATCTTCTCCAACGCCTTCACATGGACAAGTAAATCTAAGGCATCTTCAACAACGTCAGGATCTGGAGGATCCAAAGCCTTCTGCAGTAAAACTGACATCAAAGTAAAACAGATAAGGCCCTGACTAAAATACAAGTGGAGTTTGGATCAATACCCTCATTCAATCCCTGGACACCAATTTCAACAGTCAGACTAAAGCAAACACCAAGAATTACCTTAGCAAATTTGAGTAATACAGTATAGTGAAATCAGTGATATATCTGCCTATTCTTTGACTTCACAAGGAGCAGAGAGTCAAATTGTACTATTAACACTGTGGCAGGGGAAGTGAAAAGATCTCGACCAAATATCGTGCATCATCCTCAACATCCCACCCTAGGTTCAACGAGAATGATGCAGAACAAAGTGTAGCTTAGGCAAATTGGATGAGTAGAAAGTGTTCAAATTGAAAATAACATAATTTGTGCAGGTTGAGTTCTTAATAATACACTGTTCAACAGAACATTATGGAAGTTTCCTTAGTGATTGATTATAGTGCTCGCCAATAAAAATGAAATACTCATGCAGGAATTAATCCAAGTAGGAGCAAAAAAAAAAAAAAAGTCAGTCACCTCATGTTAAGCACAGATTTTCATTCAGTATTTTCAAAGCAGGTAAGAAACTGCAACTCATGCTTTGCACATTCACTGAGAAATTGCACAAAATTCATTTCCCAATTTGCATGTCCACATGTGATTTCAGAACGGCACTGATGATCCTTAAATCAACTAAAAACATAATCATTAATAAAATAAAAAACTAAAACCCAGAGCCATATCGTTGGGATCATTAATAGCTCTAAATTCAGCACAGCAAAGGATAAGCACTTATTGTCGCAATGACAACTTCAGTATAGCTGGAAACTCATAATCATCAAACTTGCTGAAAAATGGCCTAGTGACCAACCGATAGACATGGCCATCACAAGTTCGACCTGTTCTCCCTCCCCACTTCTCAGCCTAAAGTACAAGTTAGGTTAATAAAAGGAACGCAAGACAAATTCAAAATATTCTTATAGCATACTCTCTCTACCTGAGATTTAGAAACCCAGACAAGCTCTGCAGAATCTATTTTCCTGGCAGAGTCCCAAAAAACTTGTAAAGATCGGCATGAATTAATGACATAGGCTACTTTGGGAATTGTCACAGATGATTCCGCAATATTTGTTGCCAATATAACCTGCAGAAAATGCTTTGAAGTTAGGACGAACAACCATGACAAAAACTAAATTTGGCACCCTTAATTAACTTAAATGAGAATGCCATGTCCTCAAGAAAAAAATTCAAGGACAGAGAAAGTTTGACAGTCAAACTCTAGCTCAATTCACAATTTTCAGAGTACACGACGACTTATGTATAGGAAGCCTATGTAAGAATAGTTTATAAAGTAATAGTTTCTTAGCGTTGAATGCCAAATGCAAATTCACTTTGCCACGTCTTTTGCTTCAAAGGAGGCAGGAAAACAAAACAAAAGTTATCATGACAAATAAAAGGCATACCTTACGGTGAGATTTCAAGATTTTCATAGCCTTGAGAGCTTGTTCAGTATCAATGCTTCAGTGCAAAATGTGAACTTTGAAAAATGAGCGAAGTGGCTTCAGAAGATGCCATAGTCGATCCAAGTCGTAATATGTTGGAAGGAAAACCAGAATCCCCTTTTCAATGCCTGGCTCATTTTTATGGATGCAAACAACCAAATCATGAATAAGCTTGTGCAGTTCAGGTTTAATTTTAGCGGAAGCCATAGAAGGGCTTTGACCCGAAGAAAATCTGGAATCAAGTTCATCTGAATCTATTCCAAGCAATGCTGTAACCTGCTCAGTAAAACAGAATCATCAGTCAGGTCGACAAAATTCTTTGATGATGCAATTGAGTAAACTGATCAAGAAACATAACTTAACCATACGTTAGAAATGTATCATATGATTATTCTCGCACACAAGATTCTTATTCCACTAAAGTGCATTTACAATCAAACCTTTCTCCAGTTACAATCAAACCTTTCTCCAGTTTGTGTTTAAGAACGTCAGAAACCCTCTGTTAGCTATCAACTATCAACTCAACTTTTGAAGAAGAAGTGCCAGCACTATGTATCCTTTAATTTTGTTGTACCCCAACATGAAAAGAACAAAGGCAGGGCCACGAAAGGACAGTTGTTATATAAAATTGGTACTTCCAAGAAACATAATACTGAAAGGAAAGCAATATGCTTGGAACAAGGAATAGTCTGACTGAGTAAGAAACCACAAGACACTTCAGGTTAGTGTTACAGGACGAAAGAGAGAATTTTCCGTGAACATGTTTTCCAAGTACAAGCAAAATTGCCTGATCAAGATACAAAATGTTCTTCTGCTACAGGGCGCCGCTGATTGGAGTTAGGGATGGCAAGCACCTCCACTCTTTCACCCTTACCAAGATCTTTGAAATAATCCCTCCACCTTCTGGTATCAGCAGTAGCGGACATCAATACCACCTTGCAGAAGTCAAGCATAAATGAAATGAAACGTCAAGTGAGTCGACCATACAGACTTCAACCACAATAATCCTTGTGGAAATCTAAAGGACAATTTTCCAGTTAGCCATACGAGGAGAGTCCAAACGAAGGCAAAAAAGGTTTAGGCAAAACTGGGAAGTGAACCAGACAGAACATTTGACCTCAATAACTTGGGATAGAGAAGAATTTCAAAATACACTTAATGATGGTGAAAAGGGTATAAGATGACAACCTCGAAAAAATGATCGAAAAAAGATAGCCGTGTAACCAAATGCATTTGTCTCGCATGAACAGCAATGGCAATTGAGATATCCGAGTGAAGAAAAGCTACCATTATAAAAATTTGCACTAAAGTGCATCATTTACACATCAGCAATGGCAATTGAGATATCCGAGTGAATTAATTTTTCTGGAAAAACTACCCTAATCAACCCACAGAAAACTACCCTAACCAATCCCACAGAAAACTACCCTAACCAATCTCACATCCCAATCCCAAATCCCAATCCTAGGCATCAACCCTAACCAATCCCACATCCCAATCCCAAATCCCAAATCCCAATCCTAGGCATCAGGGACAGTCCTGCCTTGATACTCCAATAATATCCTGTTCCTCTCCTCTTCACTGTGTGGCCCAACGAACTCAAAAAATTCAGACCCCTCCCCCTGTTTGGGACGCACATCAATACCTTTACTTGTCCAGGATCCAAGGCAGCACAGCCTGTCTACTTCATTCTTGAATTGATAGCGGAACGTCTGCCTAGGAATTAGTCCGGGAAGTACTTCCTTCATAAGAGCCATATCAGACTTCATAATAGCCATGTCAGACTTCATAACAGCCATGTCAGCTGTCAAAGCGAGTTTGTCCAGAGTCACTGGCACGGTGGCAGGAGCGCCGGCAGCCCCGGATGATGGAGTCTCTGACGGCTGAGACGTTGGGCCGGTAGATTGCTCCACCCGCGGCTGATCGTGCTGGAGCATGTGCTTCCGTTGAGCGTCTTCCTCAGCCTGTGCAGAGCCCGCTGGAGCTGAGACGGTGGCAGTGGGCGCGGAGGGCTGAACGCCGGCGGCCCCGGATGATGGAGTCTCTCATGGCTCTCCCTCCGGCTGGAGCTGTGCAGACGCCTCTAGAGCTGGGACGGTGGAGGAGCGCTGAATGGGCCCTGATGGTACGTAGTCGGGGTCGGAGGGGTCGGGTGTTATGAATGTTTCCTCACCTACATTCCTGGTTAACGGTACAATAGAAAGCGCCTATTAAGAGAAACTTAAAAGTAATAAACTACTCTCAAGGACTTAATGACGATGATGTGTTGAAATCCTAGACGTCCAATATGAACGGTTTGGATTTTAGCGAAGAAGAATTTATATAACAGTAGGGTTTATTGTGAAAGGGGCATGGAGGATTTGGATTAGGTTCTTGTTCTTCTCATCTAATTTCTCTATTCTCTTCTCATCCTCTCTAATCTTCTATTTCCTTGTACCGTGGATTCCAGCTCTCCCTTTAAGAGCTTGGTTTATCAATAGACTCCCATCTTTGCTCTTTCGTTCTTGTTCTTTTAGTTATAAATTGCAGCATTCACTGCATTGGTGCTTTCATTGACTCTCTCCATCGATGGCAGAGAGCACTTGTTATATGCTTTTGGAGGAATCTGTTCAAGCTATCACTGAATCACAAAATGAATTGCGCAATGAAGTTGATGGTATTAAAGAGACGCTCAAGCGGGTTATAGACCAGTTATATATGCTTTCTATGCCTGAACCTCACTCCTCGCTTGATGTTGCCCCCTGCGGAGATCAACCTATCATTCCCACAGATTCTACCCTTGATTATGGCCTTTTTTATTTCCCTCAACCTACCCCCTTAGAGTTTTCATATTTGCATAAACACAAACACTTGGTGGGCGGAGATTCTTTGACTGCAACATTTGTTAAGCAAGAAGACCCTTGCACCGATTTTGAATGCTTCGAAGGTCATCCACCCCAGTTGCAACAAACCACCACCACTAAGCTTCCACTTACAAAATTTATTTTGCTGGCAAAAGTGTTTGGTTTGGCTCATGTACGCGAGCAACATACAACTTTGGCACAGGATCTTGTCAATCCAGTAGTGGGCACCTCTCTATCTTCATTGCCCAGTTCTGAATCAATCCTTGCTTCTCTATTCTGGAATTTCTTCTGCAATTTCTCTACACTACACCAGCTTCCGCTTCAGATTCTCCTTGTTAAAGTTGCTCTAAAGAGGGCCGAACGAATCTATGGAATCTATTACACTTGTGATGAAACGTACAACCACAATTCCAGGTGTCACACTCTACCCCAATTTCTTTTTCTTATAGATGATGGCGATCTACTGGCCTCATTAGAACCGGAGCCACTAGCTTCTTCCTCTATTGTGATTCTTCGTGCTTTTGGGCTAAAGGAAATACATGATCGATTTGATCCTTCTTATCATATACTTGCGGGTAGTTGTTCTAATAGTGTCAATGGTTATCCTATATATGCATTACTCTACGAGGCTCATACCTATCAATTTTTGCACACTTACATGGTAAACTTGTTGCACCTCATTGCCGAACAACCTCTTAATATCGTAGTCTTAGTTGTTGGAGGAGGGGAATGGATATCTTGTATTAACACTATGCAGCAGGTCTTCATTTTTATTGGCTGGCTTTTATTAACGATTCAAGGATTGGAATTCGATTTGGGAGTCTACTGGTTATCTACTCTTGATCATGTCCTTGGCTATGCTACATCTCAATGTCAATTCACGCTTCTTGATAGATATGTGACATGGGCAAGGGAGGTTCTTTTATTCCAACAGGTGGCATTTAATAGTTTTAGTGAAGCCTATGCAATAGAATCTACTATTATTTGTTATTGGTTGAAGTCAATGTCCTCTATAGTGCATGAAGCTCCTTTTCCTCTTATGATTATGCCACCACGGGCTAAATACTGGTCTCCTAGCTTCTGCCAAGTCGCTGGTAAATTAATTCCTTTGGAAATCTTCTACGTACTTGTTTTTCTTATTGAATCAGGTTATGTTAAGGGATACTCCAGCGGTGCTTATTTGAAGCTCACATGCTCAATCATCACGAGTTGTTAATCTTTCTCACATGGAAGTGGCAGCAAGCTCAAAATCACTTGACAATATTTGCCTATGGAGTTAGTACGGATGTCATTTTTCAAGTAGGCAAATGTATTTTTCTTAAGCTCCAGTCTTCTTACAAGCATTCAGTTCATTTACAATGCCACAACAAGTTAAGAAGCTGTTTCTTTGATCTATCTCCAAAGTTCCAATGTGTGGGAGAAGTTGCCTATAAGCTCAAGCATCTTGGAGTGGCTCACATCTATTCAATGTTGATTTACATCTCCAGGCACATTGCTACCTTGTTTAGTGTAATCACCTTTTGCTGCGTTTTTCAATTTGTTGATCTTTTGCAGCGCCTCTTGGGAAAGCCATCCATTAGAGACAGCCCTTCGACTAACATAGAGCAACATGGGCAGTGCTGGCATAGTCTACTCACTTTGAACCTTGCGGACAAGGTTCATTTTCAGGGAGGGAGTATTGTTATGAATGTTTCCTCACCTACATTCCTGGTTAATGGTACAGTAGAAAGCGCCTATTAAGAGAAACTTAAAAGTAATAAACTACTCTCAAGGACTTAATGACGATGATGTGTTGAAATCCTAGACGTCCAATATGAACGGTTTGGATTTTAGCGAAGAAGAGTTTATATAACAGTAGGGTTTATTGTGAAAGGGGCATGGAGGATTTGGATTAGGTTCTTGTTCTTCTCATCTAATTTCTCTATTCTCTTCTCATCCTCTCTAATCTTTTATTTCCTTGTAAGAAGAGTTTATATAACAGTAGGGTTTATTGTGAAAGGGGCATGGAGGATTTGGATTAGGTTCTTGTTCTTCTCATCTAATTTCTCTATTCTCTTCTCATCCTCTCTAATCTTCTATTTCCTTATACCGTGGATTCCAACTCTCCCTTTAAGAGCTTGGTTTATCAATAGACTCCCATCTTTGCTCCTCTGTTCTTGTTCTTTTAGTTATAAATTGCAACATTCACTGCATCGGGGACCACGGGCCCGGACTCGGACGTCTCCGCACCGCCGTTGAGCACTGGATCTGGTTGGCCAAGGACCTGATTCGCCTGTTGGCCATGGATCTGATTCGCCGGTTGGCCATCGACCTGATTCGCCGGTTGGCCAAGGACCTGAGCCCTGCACTTCAGGCACCATGGGGTCCTGCACCTCCGGCACCGCCTCCTGCTTCTCATGCCCCGGCACCACCTCCTACCCGTCATGCTCCGGCACCGCCTTCTGCTCCTGCACCTCTGGCACCTCCTCCTGCCACTGCTCCTCCTCAGAGGAATCGGTGTCCGACTCTGAAAAGTGCCAGTCCCTCTCAACGGCGCGGCGGCGGCCTCCACCTCGACGCCCTCGTTCTCGTCCACGTCCACGTCCACGCGCCTCCATGGGGTCTGCACCTCCGGCGCCTCCTCCTGGTGGCCTCCGCCTCGACGTCCTCTTCCTCGTCCACGTCCTCGTGCGTTCATTTTCAAGTGTGTGTGAGGTTTGTTAGCTGTGAGAAGGAGGAAGAAGAAGAAGAAGAAAAGAAAAGATGGGGAAAATATTGTGTTATTTGACTTTGACTAGGGTGTACTAATCTATTATATATATTTAAAGCTGTATCCCTCACCAGGTTTTGACACATAAGATTTTTGAGGTCTTGCTTTATTGCCATGTGGAGGTTTTGGGGTCTTCCATTATTGACATGTGGAGGATTGTAGGTGTAGTTTGATTGGCCATAATGACAAACATAATTATCCCAGAGAAACCAGATCTATTATACTGTTTTAAAAAGAATTCCAATCACACCTAAATTGTTTAAAAGAAAATTCACACGCAAGATTGGTATTATATATATTTATTTATTATGATATTATCTTTTAGTTTTAATAATTATACTCTTATGAGGAAAGGTGATAAACCAAAACACAATACTGATAACTACTAGATGTTTATCATAAAAGCTGATAAAGTTATTTATTTGATAAGCTTCATAATATCCTTTTAAAAAAACAATCCTAACAAGAATTATAATCTTATCAGATAAGCTATTAAATTGTTATCACTAAAACTGATAAGATTTTTGTTAAGGTGAACCGTAACAAAAGTTTACAGGTCAAAAGAGCAAACTCAAACCAGAAAACAAAAACAGGCTAACAAACATAATGATTTTTTTTATTTTATAATATAACATATAGTTTTTTTTTTAACGTAACGACATTATAGGCTTTTTTTCTTCTTCCTATTAAACTGATAAGAATTAAACTGTTATTCTTTGATAAGATTTTTGTTATCATTTTTTTCTTTATTTGATTTTTGTTTATTCTCACAGCACTAATATAAATACTGGTGTAGACACTGTGATGCAGCTTAATTTGTGTCATTGTATCTGTGATACAGTTTCTATATCATTCATCCTCTCTTATCCCTCCTCAGTTTTTATATCATTCATCCTTTCTTATTTTTTTAAAAAAATTTTTGTCACTGTATTGTGTGTGATACTGCTTCTATATCATTCATCCTCTCTTATTCCTTCTCTATTTTGTCTGTACTTGCAGTACGAACGAATATTATTATAGTATTAACAGTTATTTTGTTTCTTTAAATTAAGCATTTTGTTTATTTTTCTATACTTTCTATCAAATACAATTATGTATGTTAATTTCTTAAATATATTTCAATCTTTTTTTTGCAGGAAAATGAATATTAATGCTTTGGATTTTTTTACAGAATCTCCTTATTAATCTGGATATAATATTAATCGATGTAAAGGTATGTTTTAAATATTAATTATTTTATTTAGTTTTTTTGGGTCTTTCCTACCTTTTTTTATCTTTTTTCGGTTTTTTTCTTCATAGTATTAGCTTTTGATATTTTATTTTCCAGATTTATATTATATTTTCTATTTACTACATAGTAATAGTTTTTTATTTGCTTTCCTGATTTTTTTTTAAAAATTACTCTCTTTTTTTATTCTTCTATTATTAATTAATTCTTTTAGTTTCCTTTTCTATTTTTTGATATTTTCTTTTTGTTTTAGGGCTCAATGGTGCTTTTTTAAATTTACAAAATTAATTATTATTTATTGAAACGCCCCGACCCGTATTTACCGTACACAGTAAACACAGGCCGGAACTGTGACTACCCGACCCAACATAGCCCAAGCATACAGTGTGGACAACATAAACTCGGCCCAACGGCCCAAAATAGTGAACATCATAAATACAATACTGGCCCATTGGCCCAATAACAGCGAAAACATTGCACAACGGAAGACTTAACAAAACTCACATAGACACTGTATGCGACACATGCAATCTATGGATCCAAGCCTGTCCAAGGGTACGCATCAGCTTGCCCGGTACGTTCCTGCACTACAAACAACTCATCCTACGGGATGAAACCCCGCAGGCGAGGGTTCACATAGACACTGTATGCGACACATGCAATCTATGGATCCAAGCCTGTCCAAGGGTACGCATCAGCTTGCCCGGTACGTTCCTGCACTACAAACAACTCATCCTACGGGATGAAACCCCGCAGGCGAGGGGTGAGTCCGAAACGCTCACCGACGAAAGATAAACAGTGATATATTCAACCATAATACTTTCGAAGTAAGGCAACCATCACAACAATAAGCAAACCCTCACATCACAAGGAAACCATCACAAACAGCATAACAGTGGAATACAACTCAAACAACACAACAGAGGAAACCAACACAAGCAACACGACAGAGGAATCTACTAAATCATATCAAGCACATCATAATCAATACTGTACCAAGACCCAAAGATTACTTTTTAGTTTTTATTACCAATTTTATCTTCTGGGCCCCGTCACTGGACAAGCTAGGGTCGTACCTGGTTATTAACTAATTCTGGATGCCAGGCCCCACCACAATCCGGGATCAACATCCCCATAACTCAAATCCGGGGTCAACACCCCAATATCACAAATCCGGGATCAACATCCCAATATCACAAATCCGGGGTCAACACCCCCAACCAACAAACCCTCTGGCAAGGCACCACAGAACTAGTCTCTAACCATCTAGTCGTACCACTACTTTCCAAGTGACAATTACATCATCTCATAATCAAACCCAATTCCATTTCCAATACTCATTAATCTTTCCTCGGTTATCCAATTTCCAATTTCCTCAGATTAATCCAAATCTCACTCAATCAATAATCTCATATCAACAATCTAACACATCAACAGCTCAGCAATATTTCCAACACGACATACACAGGACTATCACGTTTCTACAACAGCATCAACAAATCCATAACAATCAAGTATCAGCCGACAAACATTCTAGCAGATCAAACAAACAACGATAATCCACAAACAACAAAAATACACACACAGCATTACGGGCACATATCAAGGTTTATCCATCCTCACCTTGGCCGATTACTCAACCCTGACGGTAATGACCGGTCCAAAGCCGGCTCCTCGGGAATCGGCCCGATATCCAAAAACCTATACAACAAACAATACACTCTCATGAATGCACATAAGAGTATGTCATGATGCCAATTTTACGAAATATACCCATCCCAGTTACTTATCCGTTATTATTATCTTTTACCAAATATAATTAACTGTACGTAT